>BGZK01003271.1:0-28587 GCA_005406025.1 Eumeta japonica
TGGTTGTACAAATTACATGGCCTCAATATAAGTTATAACTGTGAAATTTGCGGAAACTACACCTACAAAGGTCCGAAGGCATTCCAGCGTCATTTTGCTGAGTGGAGGCACGCTCATGGCATGCGTTGTCTTGGAATACCAAATACAGCCCATTTTGCAAATGTTACACAGATTGAAGATGCTATAACCCTCTGGGAAAAACTTAAATCACAAAAACAATCTGAGCGATGGATAGCTGATCAGGAAGAAGAGTTTGAAGATTCTCTAGGCAATGTAGTGAATCGAAAAACGTATGAGGATTTAAAGAGACAAGGTTTATTATAAATGTAAAAAAATAGAATTTTAAATAAAGCTAAAAAACTTCGGCAGTTATATTTAAATCTAAACATTTCATATTAGTAAGTGGCAACAAAGAAATTTGTTGTTTAACTGTCCCAGATGTTAAGTCAGCCCTTAACCAAGGAAAATCCTATAATAGAATAGATTAAAACTGATAAAAGATAACATATGCATGCATGAATTACTTGGTATTGGGAATTATGAGTTAATTTGGTAAATGCAGATTGTGTTGTGTAAACGAGTATTTTGAACTTTGCATCTGATGGTAGCTTCTCCAAAGCCTTTAGCCTTTGAGTTAATAAGCAAGAAGATCTTAGCTGTTCTTCAAAGTCCAATAAAATTCATCATCGTTTTTAGTATTTTTTAGCAACCGTTACATTAAATTGGTAACGTTCATAGTCCGTTTGTTCTTTATATATAAGCATCTCCGCACATTGAAACTCATCAGCATTTAGCAGTTCCTTGAAGCCATCAAAACATTACACAAGTAGGTATTCAAAGGCGGGTAAATAGAAATAAATACCGGTGTATTATATATTCTGCGCTTCTTAAATATTTGAGTTGGGTATATATCTCGAGCAAAAAGAATGTGGTTAATAAAAACTTCTAATGCTTCTATCACTATGTCACAACAACCTAAAATATTAGAAATATTGTATTTAATGTTGAAAAAACTATTTTGTTTACCTTCCATTTTTAATCAATTATTTATAATTGCTTCTTCTTAAAAGGGAATGTACGTTGATATCATTTACATTGTAGGGATGCCGCTCCTAAGTTCACTTAATTTGTAAAGCACATAAAATTTCGGAAATTTATGCTGTACATTCACAAATAAGATTCATTTTTTTTCATTTCGAAGGGGCTTTAAATTTTCATATTGTTCGTAACACGCGGAATATATAACTTATTATTGCACAATACTTATAAAAGAACTGAATAATTTTCTAGATATAAAGCGATTTATTTAGCGCTGTTGGCAACTTTGGAACATTTTTTTTTGTTTTCGTGCTTTCTTTAACAATCGTTTTCTGCTTATTTTAATCAAAATAGAACAAAATAAAGGAATCACAACAAATAAGCAATTGTTATTGATATGAATTTGGAATTATTAGAATCTTTGGTCAAAATTATCCAGAGAATTTGATGGCTCACTCGACTGCATTTCATTGGCGGTAACTTGTGCGTTCAACAAATATGGAACCCTTTTAGCAGTAGGTTGCAATGACGGTCGTATCGTTGTCTGGGATTTCCTAACTCGTGGGATTGCCAAAATTATATCAGCACATGTTCATCCTGTATGTAGTTTAAGTTGGACGAGGAACGGCCACAAACTTCTATCAGCTTCTACTGATAATAATGTATGCATTTGGGATGTATTATCCGGTGAATGTGAACACAAATATCGATTTCCTTCTCCCATTTTAAAAGTTCAATTTGATCCACGTAACGACAAAAGATTTTTAGTATGCCCTATGCGTTACGCAGCTGTGCTGGTAAAAATCGGTGATACTCACAAATGCTTACCACTCGACACAGATGGAGACTTAAATATTGTGGCCTCGTTTGATAGAAGAGGCAAACACATTTACACTGGTAACGCAAAGGCAAAATATTAGTACTTGATGTGGAAACTTTACAAATTGTGCTAGTTCCGAATTATTGTGGGCACATCAAGTGCAACTGCCGTCAAAAGCATAGAATTTGCAAGACGAGGTGACGGATTCCTAATCAATACTTCAGATCGAGTAATAAGAGTTTACGATTCGAAAGAAGTGTTAGCATTGGGCAAGATGGTGAGCCAGAACCTATACAAAATTGCAGGATTTAGTTAACAAAACAACATGGAAAAATGTTGCTTTTCCGGTGATGGTGAATATATATGCAGGAAGTGCCCACCAGCATGCCCTGTATATTTGGGAAAAGTCGATTGGAAATTTGGTCAAAATTCTTCATGGCACTAAGGTGAGCTACTTCTAGATGTAGTTTGGCATCCCGTTCGTCCCATTATAGCTAGCATTAGTTCCGGTTTGGTATCTATTGGGCACAAATCAAAGTGGAAAATTGGTCAGCCTTTGCGCCCGATTTCAAAGAATTGGACGAAAATGTTGAGTATGAGGAACGAGAATCTGAATTTGACATAACCGATGAAGACAAATCTTTGGATTTAAATGCTGACGCCAAACAAGACGAAGAAATTGAAGTAGATGTACAAAAAGCCGAACCTGTAGCGGCATTCTGTTCGTCAGATGAGGAAGGAGAAGATGAAAATGCTTTACAATTTCTGCCAATGGCTCCTGAGGTCGAAGATCCCGAAGATGGTTGGGCTGTACAGGATGGTATGGATGGTAATACCTCAAAGGATACTGATGGGGCGACAATGCATGATTATGGCGAGGTGGCAAACAAAAAAAGAAAAATGAATAATTATGACATAAATTTACCCGACGCTCCTACCGATGAAATACATCCATTGGTGTCTAGTAAAACTAATAAAGATAAACAATCTTCGGGTGGCAAAAAAGCAGCAGGTCGTCCAAAGAAATAAAAAATTTATTTTTGTTAATGTTAATCAACATTGCCAATAAATATCGTGTTGTATTTCAAAATATTTAAAAAAAAATCAAAAATGGTTTAAATCAAAAAAGCACATTTTATACAATTTGATTACACACAAATAACATGGTTACGTTCGTAACTGTTTTTCCTGCTATTGCGCAACATTTAATTTAACTGCATTTCCGAACATGTACAAAAGTTAGTGAAAGCGCTTTTAGATAAACACCATATTTCCTTTTTTATGTGTATAACTTTTTATTTAAAGTTCCAGATACTTTTATCAATTAAAAAATTGTTTTTCAATTTCTTATAGTTAACAGATGGGTATAAATAATTATTTACATGAATATGTAACAAAAATGTTAAGCTGTTCGAATGATACTAAACCATTGCCTTGCGTTTTATTAGATTTAGCATAAGTCACGATTATTATAACGAATTTGACTGCTGTTTTCACCATTTCGAACATGTTCGTTTGTTCACATTAATACATTTAATACAACAGCAAATTTTAAATTTTGTTTCGTCTCAAATATATTTATGCAAAACGAACAGAACATGTTGAATTAGTGAAAAGGGTAATAGACTTTTAGAAATCACGTTTTGATCTTAAGTTAAGATTTGTATAATACTTTTTATGAAAAATTTTTTATAAATTTACAAATTTTATTAGTTGCCAAATAAATTGGCTGCCATGACTCTTTTGTCATGACATGAAGATGTACGACTTCACCGTTTGGATAACGCACAAAAGCACTTTGATTTGCAAAGCGTTTTTGCATTCTGGACAAACAGTGAACTCATCCATTCAAAGCTTATTCCTTGTTGTTCCATCACTAGTTCTGTACAACGTTTAAGTCGGGCCTCAATAAGCCTCTTTTAATTTCCAACATATTGTGGTTGGAAATTTGTTGACAATAGAACTGTATCTAAATAGTGATGAATGCGCTGTACTAGCAAATCTTTGGGCAAATACTAATAAATTCAAATTGAGTTTATTTTATACTAAAATAAGAAAAGTTAAAAAAATCACTTACCGGCCATATTTTATCAGGCTGTATTTTTATGGCATATTTGTTTAACAACTCCAAAGCAACCTCAATATTGGGTTTCACGAAATCTTTATGCAATTCGACATCCTCATATGGTGGCTGTTGCAACGGATTAATTACAGTTTTCACTAACATGAAAAATATATCATGTTCATCTTCATAATTTTCTTCACAATATTTGGCTGCTTTTTTTACATCGCCCAATATTTGTATGTATATGGCTAAAACTTTTTCATGTTTCTTGAGACGCCCCAAAATTATTGCTCGCTCCTCCAGTAATATATTGGTGGGGAAATCTTTTAATACAACATCCGGTGAGTATTTGGTCGAATTTTGTAGAATATCATATAGCTTTTTACGACACTGTTTCAATTCTTCATGCAAATCTGTTTTTCACTATCATTCTCTTTTGATAAATCTTTCATAATGTTTTCCACCTTTTCACGATACTGCTTTATTAGTATAGTGTGTATTAATGTATTCTCGTCTTTCCATACATTAACGACATGCTCCAAATACGGAATGACCAACGTTTTGTGGTGTGTCAATAAAAAGTCCAATACAAAAGGTCGCTGCAAGTTTTCAACTTCTATGAAATCTTCGGTGAAAATTCTTAAACCTTGTTCAGGATTCGCCTTAAGAACCCAGTCGGAAAATTCCATTATTAATGGCCAATGCGAAGAACCAAGTTGCTGTAAATAACGTATAGTTCTTTCGTAGCCATAAAGACTAGAACCCTCTTTGTAGGCCTGTGATTTTAACAGTTCCAAGGCTTTCTTGTGCTTGCCATTTGTTTGATACAATATAATTAGTTCGGAAATTTTGTCATGTTTGAGTAAAGTTTTCTCTGATTCTTCCTAAATGACATTGGTTTAAGCGCAAAAGTGGAGCAATTAAAGAGTCATTTGTTTGCAAATAACATTTAAGAAGAGTCGTATCGATTATAGACAATAACGATTTGGAAGTACTTTTGGTGTCGCGTAGTTTTACCACCTCCTTTTGACGAGCAAGGGCCAAAAATTCAATCAACGACAATATAGCATTTTCTAAATCTTTATCTTCTAATTGTAACATAGATGCTACTGGAACAGCTGCATCATAGCTGTCGTTAGCAGTAGTTTTATTTTGATCCTGCAGCAAATTGGGAAATAATCGTATGACATCATAGGGATTGGCTTGAGCCTTTTCAAATTCGGACATTGCCGCAGAAAATTGTTTCAAGGCAAACAATTCTTTGGCATAACGCATATGAATTTGACGTATTGTATCTGCCTTAGACAATTCCGGTTCATCGAAATATTCTGTCATAAAATAACAAGGTGCATATATTAAATTGTATTAATGCATTTTCAATCTTTTGATTAAATTTTCTTGATATTTACTGCTTTTTACTATTTCGAACATGTTCGCTTGTTTGCATTAATATATTAATACAAAATAAATTTCAAAATTTTGTTGTTGCCTCAATTGTGTTTATGCGAAGGAGTTGTTCAAACGAACATGTTCGAAATAGGAAAAGAGGCATTACTATCAATCATTTTCCTTTATTGTGGCGTATTAAAAAAACGCCTACTACAGTTTGTAATAGACAAGAGAGTAATTGCACGTATTCATTTATCTATTACAAATTTAAAATACGCTAACCCACAATAAGGGGATTATGTTGTTCATTATTTCACCTTCTGTTAGAAGACAGTCTTGCATTAAAAGAATCTAAAGCTCAAATATAAAAATGATAACTTGTTAAATAAGTTTGATGTATTACCGTCAATTCAATGGCCAATTGAAATTTTTTTTGCTGTAACAATTGCTGTCTTTGAATGGGTATATCCACCAATCGTATGCACCACAATTCAGAAATGGCCGCTGCAAATATGATATACCTTTGGCTGAGCGTACAAGATGTTTTATTTTACTTAATTCGGGTATGGATTGAACTAAAGTTTCTTTATCTATGCCATTATTTTCTAGACAACGTATTTCTATGCCACTGCTAATGCGACCCACCACGAACGGTTCGTCCCATACCAGGCCTAACAAAGGACTACTCCACATCATGGGTTTAAGCGCTGATTTTACTTTTCCCCCAGATGCTTCTAGGGAGCCCTGGGCTTTTGTTAGATCATCTTTACGTTTTTTATAGTTTTCTAAATTTATAGCAACAAGATATTCATCCTTAGAAATGCCTAAAATATCATCTTTTAGCAGACATATAGAAGGATCTAAATGTGCGATGAAGATGTCACAATCAAGTCATGTATTTCTGTTTTGTTGTATTTAATCTGTTGAAATGAGTTATGCCACATTATTTCTTTATAATATCAAATATTGTTACTTACATTATAAATCACATATTCGTCTTTAAAGCCAACACATATTAAATCATCTACCCAACACAAAGCTTTTGGTACATCCTTAAGTTCAATGGAAAACTCTGGAGAAGCTAAAATATTCAACTTCCAATAGAAAAATTGTAAACGTCTCTTTATAGCACAACAAATACGAATAACAGTGGCGGTTTTACCCGTGGTGGTTTAGTAGTCTAAAATATAAAAAAATTACTATTATGCCTTTTATTATTAACTTAAACAAATTTGAAATTCGTAAAATTTTTCAAAAATGTGTTAAAATAATTCTACATTTCAAATTGCTGAAATTAAAAAAAAATAATAAAGAAACACCCGAAGTTTGCTTTAGCGAACACTCCCTTAACTTTATAAGTTTTGTAAATCGAAAATATTTATTAATTTTTGTGTAAATCGTTCGTTTCAAATAATGTCTTAATTATTCAATTTTTATATTTATTATATGTAGATCTTTCTTTTTACTCACAACTAATAATTTAGAATCGAACTTAATTCCGACAAACAAATTAAATATTTATAACAAAATTCATTCCCATAATGGGATGCCATCACTATAGGCTTGGGTCCAACTCTTTCACTCATGGAAAAAATTTCAAGATTAAATCCAATCCAATATTCTTCTCATTTTTTTAAATTTTTTAATTACATATACCTAATCATAATTATATACTTCTACCCTGTTCATACATACAAAATTAACTATGTAATATTCGGTTTATATCGTAGATAATTTTTAGAGTTCACGATACTTAATTAAACTAACTTAATTGAGCACGTAGAGTAGAAAGTAATGGCACAAACATTTAAGCCAATTAATTTACCAAAAAAGGAAAGGTAAATATGTACATTCGTAATATTGCATAGTAAAGACGCAATCTTGTTGCACATAAATAGTGGTATTTAAAATTTTATTCAATATTTAAACAATTATCTATTAAATGTTTAATTAAAATGGTTAATAGTAATTGAGCTTAATTAAACAGTTAATTAAGATGTTTCTCTAAACATAGTATTAAAATGTCTGCATGAACAGGGTATTCTAATTATTATAATGCAATAAAAAAATTACCTGGGCATCCAAAGCAAACAAACTACATCCCTTTGTAAACTGAGAACTGTGTATAAATGTAAAATTATTTTCTGCCCGGCTAATATCACACACATGTATAATGCTATCGGTTAATACAAATAGAAGATTCTCCTCAGCGATCACTTCCATTTGAGTAATTGATTTCTTGCTAAAACTTTTGCTAAACATAAGCATATCAACAGCACCATTTTTATCTACCGAATACATTATTAATTGTCCACTTCGTGTACCCAAAATAACATTATTATCTGAAATTTTAATAAATTATTATTACTTGTGTATATTAAATTTCAATTTCCACTAATAATAAGTACCATAAGCGGCTATAGATTCAATATGAACCCCCTGCTTCAATATTGAATGTATGTTGTATGCTTGATGCATTTGTGATAATCTTTTGCAACAAATTATTTAGAAATATAGTTAACAAAGTATATTAAACATAAAATATACATACTTTTGTATTTATAAATTTTTGTTTAAATTAACTTAATGAACAAACAAAAATTAATATTATAGAAATTTTCTTTATTTGAATAATTTTGCAGAAGCTGCAGCACAGCTGAAGAAATCATAGTGTTACCAGAAATCAAAACTTGAAGAGACAATATAGAAGATTCATCGTCAAAATATTACTATTAGTCGATTTGTATCATGAGAGAAAAACGCAAATTCAAACAAACTTATTTAATGAATGCATATTAACTGATTATAAGAAAGTTTTTTGGGATAACATTAAGATTATATGGAATGTTGTTAGGGCAACATTACGAAACAAATATTTTATAAAAATATCCTGAATATATAATACAATTTTTATACCGACTTTGATAAAAATAAGAGGTATATTATAAAATATGGGTGCGTACTAAAATAATTAAAATAGTCTGGCATCTACTTTTATATATGAGCAATAAAGCAGAAACAGCTGAGGTCTGCAAGACAAGCAACAATCGCAGTTGCATCAATAAACTTTGTTTGATAAACGTAATCAATTGCATCAAATAAGTGAAAATAATTATTTTTTTTTAGTACATGTTTTATTTATAATAAAAATTTAATAAAAAAAGGAAATATCATTAAACTTAAAAATATTTTGTTAATATAAAATGTAAAAAAGTGGTCAGAACTTTTTACTTGGAGTGATGTAAGAAAGTGGGATGTTTGTCTTATCTGCAATTGGTATAAAACAAACTAAATTTAATAATGGAAAATTTGGAAAAGCACTACCTTTTATTGCTATCGCAGGAGGAACAGGAGCTTGTTAAGGTATGTATATGTATGTCTTATCTACATTCTTTTTGAATTTTTGTTTTATGTATTCGTTTCTCCAACTATCCTGTCAGTCTTTTCTCGATTTTTTATTTCATACATACATGCATAAGTATTTATATATGCACATTAGGGCGCCTTATATTTAAAAAATGCAATATTATTTACTATTTCAGAAATATATCTTGTCCTCAATGATTCCATTAAATAAACTCCATTTATTTTTATTTATATATTTCGAACTCTTCGGTTCATCTTCAGGATCTAATTGCTATAAGATATATATACATATAAATTATAAATAATTAGATCCTGAAGATGAACCGAAGAGGTTCGAAATATATAGATCAAAAATAAATGGAGTTTATTTAATAAAATCATTAAGAAGGCAACACAAAAATTAGATATATTAAGTAAATTGATTCAGAAATACAAAGAAGGTAAACCAATTAAAAAAATATTTTCTATAAGAAAATAATATATATGTTGCAAAATTTTATGCTTATATCAAGGCTAGACATGGCTTATCCGCTATAGAATTTGAAATAATGAATAAATGCACAAAATTACCAAAAACTGCAATGTAGTATGGAAGCCGGTTTAATAATGAACAATAATGAGTGATGGCGCAATTTTGCAATAAAAAGAAAGTGCGCCCTAATGTATATACCATATAGGACTTTGCACCACAATTGAAGATTAATTTGTTTTAAAACTGCCATAAACTTTATGAAAATTGTCTTATTTTCTTAAATATTTTAATTACATGATTAAATACGATCTTAAACTAGCAAAACGGAAATACTCAAATTTTTCCATTGTGGGGTACGTATGTCATAATTTTTCATTATTTTCTACTCTTAACGAGTGAACAACCCATGAGTTTACTATTATTCGTTGCCGTTTAAACTTTTAACTATATATTTACTTTTCTCGGAGAATATTCTACGAGTTTACACAAAACACTAACGGTCTAGCTTTCAATGTCACTCGACATCGATCGCTCGCATAAATACATACATTCACACATACCAAAACAACATTTTAAAATTTGTTGTTATTTCAAATGTATTTATGCGTGCGAGCGATTTCGAGTGACATCGTCGGCCAGGCAGTAAATTTTTCCCGCAATGCCAAAATTGAGAAAATTTCAAACTAAAACGTCACTTTCTGTTAAGGCTGAGCTCCCAAGACAGATGGCTTAACAGCCGTGTTAAGACGACGTCAAAACATTATTATTTGCGGTCCACACCCGACAGTAACACGATTTCTCAGCTTCTGTTAATGTTTTCATGTCAGGTGGAGAAGGCACTTTAGGTAACTACGCGTAACAAACAAAATCATCACGGTACTCATACGAATGTTGTGACGACTTTAACTGTCAGTTCCTCTATTTCGAAGCCTTTTCGATCGTTCGCTTAAATACATTTTATACAAAAACAAATTTCAAAACTTTTTGCGAACGATCGAAATAGAGGAACTGGCTGGAAGTATTGACTAAATGTTTGACTGTACAAGTTTGGAGGAAAATTTTTTGTCTAAACTGCACGGCTTAATTTAATGTAAATTATGCTTTTATTTAATCTTAAACTATTGTCAATTACGAATAATGTCACTTTTTAATTGCAGCTGTACGCAACATATTTTTTTTTTGTGATAGAAGCATATGGTCACATAAATTGTAAAATAACATAACAATCCTTTTCATAACCTCATAAAAGAAGCATGAAATTATATAAATTGTTAGTTATCTGTTTAAGGTACTAAAAAAAGAATATGAATAACGGATTTAAAGATTAAATAAACAAAACTGGCGTTCTACCTGTGTTCCTAATAAAATCAAATCCTTCGTTGTGTTTTATTTAGATTTTGTTATGATACGAAATTTCAAATTTTGTATTAACTTGACTGATTTTAAAGGTAAAACTTATGGTATTACTCCTAATTGTTGTTGGCAAATTGTAATAGACTGTGCAATTGTTCGTTTATCTATCTGTCTAACTGTCGTAGACGTTTTTAAAAATACGTCAACCACAATAAGAAGATTTATTTATAAAAGTTTTATGTTTATCAAACTCTTATTAGACCAATATTTTATAGAAATTTGTAAAAAGGTTTTTATGAATACAGACGATAGTATTTATGGTTTAAAAATGTGATGTAATGAATGATCGTATCTCAAAATTAATGAATTGAGTTTATTGAGACTACAAAATTAGATAACAATACAAAAGACCACTTTTATTATTATTTCCAAAATCAAAATTTAAAATAACTAACGTATAAAAAGTTGTGTACTTACAAAATTATGGTTTGAACATTATTTTCTGCCCTGAAAAAGCTATCCGAAGGAGAGCGAAATATTGGCATATAATACATTATTATAATAAAACTGACCTAAAGCTTCACATTAAAACTCAACTCACAAAATTATTCTATAAAACTTATGAAATTGTATTTTTTTTCCAGCAGGACGATCACTCTTACAAACGTCCTGCTGGAGTAAAATCTGCGAAGGCAGTGATGCATTCTGAATTTCTAAGCCCTGAAAATTTCTTCGATGATGTGTCACAAATCAAAACATTGATATGATTGCCAGGTAATTAATAAAAATTTTGATTTCGAATTTTATTTTATACGTTGTTTTGCATTTTAAATGACAATATGTAGGTTTAAAAATTTTTATTCGAACTTCTCATTTTAATTTTGTAATTATTTGAATTTTTTAATATGGCCTAAGTTCTGAGATTTTCCTTCAATTAAAAGGATTTTTTGTGAAAAATTATGGCGATTGATACTTTCTTGAAGAAGACAAGAAAAGTAAATTTGAAAATTTTCTAGTTGTCTTCTTGTCTCTAAGAAAGTATCAATCGCCATAATTATCAAAACAAATCCTCAATGAAGGAAAACTCAAACCATAAAATTAAATATAAATAAAATTTATTAATTTTAAATTAAGGATTTCAATTTAAAATAAGACTTGTATTCTTGTATTTCGTTTGCTTTTAATTTATATTTCAATTTCATTTCAGGCTTATTTTCAAAGTTTGGAACGGACTTCGATACATAATTTTCAAAACAAATATGTGATCTCTTGCTTAAAAACCCATATCCTGTTTTGGACATTTTATTACTGAAATGGACAAGATTAAATACCACATTAAACCTATCCTGCTCAAGGCCTATGAAGCACTATTAAATGATGTATTAAAAGAGGTTTCAATTATAAAATATTCAAGTTTCTCAATCGATTACCCGAAGAAGTTTTACAAAATAGTTTGGATGGTACACTGAGGGAAATAATGCAAAATGCTTAAATGAATATAAAGTAAATGATGAATTTTTCTTGTCACTGATTGGTAGAGAAACGACAAAATCTTTGCACGATATTTTGGAATTACTAAAGGAAACTCAATGGCAATATTTTCAAACACCTTTGGGTACAAGCGAATACATTTTATATCAGTGCTTAGACAATAAAAGTACATTTTTAACTTTGATTGTCAATCAGATAACAAATTTTAAGGATATTGAAGATGTACAATTGAGAAATAATTTAATTATATTGAAATTGGTACAGGAATTTTCCATAACTACACAACATCTTAATCAGCTGCCTGATGCAGAGAAATGTTTGAAATATTTTGATATTGATACAGCTACAGATGACTTGCGTCCAATTTATAATTTTTTTACAAAGATTTCAAACGTTTAACTGTTATTATAAATTATGTGAAATTGTTTGAAAACATGGATGCCTGCATTAGTGTGCAGGATATATTATCCAATCATCTAATTTAGAGGTGATAAATAAATATAAACTTTTAAATAATTATGAACAAACCAAGACTTTTATAGAAACTTATTATCGGTGGCAAAATTCTTCAATAAATTCTTTAAAAGAATATGAACTACAAACGGTCTGCCACTATTTTATTTTTATCTAGTGCTTATGAAATAATTGTCACATCTCCCACAGAGTCAAGTGATAATTTTTATGTTGAAAAATTGCAATCGTTAAATTCTTTGCTCAGGCAAATGAAAAATTTTACTTTGTTATGCCAAATACTCGAAGACATTCTAGATCTCACTTATTTACGCTGGGAGCATATGCAAAATAATTCGAATGCTGGCAAATTTATAGAAAAACGGCAGGTTTCAACAGACGCTTCCTACACCGATGACGATGTGCTGCAGAAACATCTCATAAAACGAAAATTAAAAGCAAAACTCTTTCAGAAAACTGGTTTCATTTGCAAATCTATAGCTTTTGCTCAACTCTATTACTTTTAAGAACATTTGTGACCAAAAGTTACATTCGGCTGATTATAAAAATGCTTGTACTGATATCCAACAACGATTTCAGAAAATTGTTGACTATGTAACGGATATATTATGGAAATATAATTTATTGGAAAAATTGGAAAATTCACAAAACCAATCGAATAACAATAAAATCAAAATTCATTTAGATCCAGAGATTTTATCACATTTTGTACGTTATCATGCTGATGCTTTAGATCGAATATCGTCAGATGATGAGGAAATACAAACAAATTATCAAAGCCATTACACAAGTTTATCACGACGCAAAGCGGCTAAAAACGTCGACGTGCTACTTTAGTGGTATAATTGATAGACCCAAGATGGATGAGTCTAGGGAGTGTCTTGCGCGTGTTGGTGCCTTAGCTAATTCGTCTTCAAATATTGCTGCCTTGGAGCGTTTGGATTACAGCAAAAATAAGAAAAATAAAACTGGCGAACGCAGCATTATAGTTAAGTTAATGGAACCACCGGAACGTCTAACACTTTTGGCTTTATCTTTAAAAGTTTTGACGATGCTAAGCAAATAATTGAGGTATGCAAAGGCATGTTTTTATTTTATTTACTTATTTATAAGTATACACATAATTAAATTAAGAAACAAATATACATACATACATACATTCATACATATACACATATTCATATAACTACTTGGTAATTTTAATCATTTATTTGTCTTCTGACATCCGAAAGCGTTCATGATAATGATAGCGCAGTATTTTGGTTTCTGCCATATTTTCTTGCCGCTTGCAAAGAGACAAACATCGCAAAGCATATAAGTATTGCTATAAGTATCTGAAAATGCTGGAAATATTTTTAATGAATCCAAGAATTTTATATGCTTTAATCGCTCAGAGATATATATATATATATATATATATATATATTTTTAATTGAAATGCAGAATTCTAGAAACATTAAAAGCAACAATGTTACAAAACAGTGGTTGGTCGCATCGCAATTCGCCACGTAACAACATTTACAACAATTAAAGCAAATGCACTGCAATTTCACACAATTTATATGATGGATTATCAATCCTACGACCACGATTGCTACAGATGTGAATTTGATTTGCGTCAGTACCTGCTTCTAGGCCTAACCAGACGGTGGACCAAATCCACAGAGTGTGAGTAAATCATGTCACACCGCCATGCCTGGCTGGCATACTTGCCAATGACAGGAATGCAATGGAATATACATAGACACCTTGCTTAGGAGTTTCGGGCTAGCTCCCTTTCTGCCCTCGAGCCTTCCAGAGGCCTGGCATTCCGAACAAGTGGCTCGAAGCCTATAAGTGAGCATCATGCCTTAACTTGACGGCAACCACCCTCCCAGAATTTCGAGAACAGTCTGTTGTTAGGCAACAGCCCGTGAAGATCCTTTGCAGACCCGCAAACTCATATTTGCCTAATTCATACGCGATCAGGTCATACAAACTCACTTCACCACATACCACCAAGTTGCAGCCGAATAGGCACCTCAACCATGGTTGGCAGAGTTTTTCCTTAGGAATCACCCTGGGGCTACCAATCCTCATGGTACCGATATTATATCCCTCGGGTAGGGCTCGAAGAGCAATCCTATAGCACAGCCATAGGCCTTCTCTCCCTCTGAAGATTCGGTACGCCATTACCAGACCGAGGCTCTCCTAGGTCTCCACGATTGTTACAATTATAAAAATAACTTATTAAAAAAGATTTCACCCGCGCCCCACTTGCCGTAACAATAGTCTTAGTCCAGCTATTTAACTAAATAGGCAGAGGTAGATTTAGAAGTGGGCGTGGTCTTATTTAAAATTAATAAAACCTCAAATGGCTTATGCCAGTCGTTTGAAAAAACAATTGTCAAATTGGCCCAGTCAATCTCCTTATTATGTAAATTAAGAAAGTGGGCGTAAAAGTAGGCGGAGGAAGGTTTTATACAAGAACTGTTTAATAAGAACTTGAAACATCCAGCCAGCCGTTTTAGTTACGAGCAACATAAAATAGCTGGGTGAAAAAGTAGGCGTGGTTAAATTAATCATATCCTATGTACACCAGAGACATCGTAACTCTCCGACAGTGAAAGAATTTTTATACGGGTCAAGTAGTTTAAATAAAAGTGAGTGAAAACTGGGCGTGGTTAAATTAATCATATCCTATGTTTACCAGACACATCATAGCTCTCCGACAATGAAAGAATTTTTATACGGGTCAAGTAGTTTAAATAAAAGTGAGTGAAAACTGGGCGTGGTTAAATTAATCATATCCTATGTTTACCAGACACATCGTAGCTCTCCGACAATGAAAGAATTTTTTATACCCGTCAGTACATTTAATACAAAAACAAATTTGAAACATTTTGTTGTTGTCTTAAATGTATTTATGCGAACGATTGAACTAATTCGAAATAGAGAAAGTGTCAGTAATTCTTCATTCAGTTAGCAAATAAGTGATTCAAATTGTTGCTTTTTTCTACATAAAAATTTTTTCACTAAATATTTAATTGCATTTTAGAAGAACAAAACAAAAAATTAAAAATATTTCCTAATCGTTTCAGGTGTTCAATTTACAAAACTCTCAACTCAGCATTGAATTGGACTATGTAGAGCATCAGCAAAATATTAAACAAAAACTATTAACCATCTACCAAAATTATCAGCGTCAAGAGAAGCAAGTGGGCAATTCCAATGAACCTTTAGCTACAGTGGAACAAATTCGAAATGTGGCTGCCAAAGGATATGAAGTGTCAAAAATTATAAGTGTGATTGATAATTTTGCGCAAATGCAACGCATTAAACAAACCGAAGCCATTAAAGAATTAATACAAAAACATAAACAAAATCCCCATTATCGATTTCTCACACAATTTGAGGAAAGCAATTTAAATGCTGTCATAATTTGTGATTTAATATTGAGTTTGCCGTTTAATCGTGACATCATTACCAGCATTTTAATGATTATCAAACGTCATCAATCCATACAATCATCATTTAAGGAATCAGAGTCTGTGGCAAAATCACAGTTACCCAAAATATTGGACCACTGAGTCTATTAGAAACATTAAATGATTGCATGCGTTTATTGGAGGGCAAATCTGTGCGTGATTTGTTGTGTGATAATACCTACTCGTTAAGACCCCAAAATTGTCTATAGAATTATCAAGGAAAAAGTTTTAATGAAGTATTTTATAAGACCGCCGCTCAATTAAGTCGTTGTGATGATTTGAAATCTTTAAATGCACAATTTCAAAGCTTAAAATCGAAATATAATTATTTTCAAAGATTTTGTAATTACGTTCATCATCTCACCAAATTGGTGCATTTAAAGGGATCCAAATTGTGATTATCATATAGAAGAGCTGTTGAAAATAGATGCCAGTGACGTTGTGGGTGATTTAATATTCAATTGCGATATGACTCCATTGGAAATTGAAGCTGTTGTCACATCTTTGCATCTCAATTTGGTACATGTTATAGCCTTAAATGTGTGCCCCCAAATAGTGGACAAATGTGGTTCAAGAAAGCGCGAACTCAACTCACAAAACAAGCTACAATTTTCAATTATATTGCCAATTTCAATCGATTATTGGTATATTTGTTTGCAAGGTATAAGCAATAAAATTACTTCTCAAAACAGGATGAGAGCATCGATGCCACATTTTGGAACGATTTTTATGTATGAGTGAAATCGATCGATTATCATCGTTATATGGAAACAACAAAATAATTGCAATTTTACGTTGCGATCATGTTAATATGAAACTCTTGCAAAATATTGAATCGAAGAAAGAGCAATTGGAAATATTAGAGCTTGATATAGGAGTGCAAGGTGAGTTGAAGCAATAATTTTCATTTATATCTCTGGTACTTTGCTTAGAAAGATGTGACAAATATTAGAGTAAGTGACTTGGGATTTACATATGAAAAGTGTTGGTAATCAAAATTTCATGTTGAGCAAATATTTTTAAAATATGAACAGAATAGAGTACCAAAGCATTATTTCGTAATTAATGAAAATGAATGAGGAGTTATGGACGGAACTTCATATTCATTGCAATCGCTTGTCTGATGTGTGATTAAAAGTTGTCACTTCGTTTTGATGTGAACTTCATTTGCAAACATTTGAATTGATATAAATAATATTGTTTCTATACTCGATTCTTTCGTAAAGTGAAATAAAGCTATCATTTAATAATTTAATTTAATAATATTTATTTTTATAGAATTCTGCTAATAATTTTGATACTGATAATTATTTGATTGTTATCGGAATTTTGAGTTCTGAGTTTTTTCCTTCAATTAAGGATTTTTTGTGATTAATATTTGTGACTAAAATTTTCTTAAATAAGATAAGAAAAGTAAATTTGAAGCGTTATTAGCTGGGGTACAAACTTGCTGTTTCATATCTGATCTGATAATCATCAGCACCCTTTTGCTTCGAACTGAGACTTTATCAAAACATGCACGGTTTTGTATTTATTTACTTTCTCTCTCTTTACTTTCTCTCTATATTTAATTTGTATGAATAACTTTGAATTTTTATCACTTTATTGTACTTGTTGCCAGCGACAATTTCAACTGTTAAATTCTATTGTGTTTGTTGTTATTTGTAACATACACATGGAGTGTTAACAACGCCACAATTTTTCGCCGGGCCCAGTGATTCTGATTTGCAAATCTATTTATCATTGATTATTGCATCCCTAAACCCTTTCTCACTAGAACATACAATTCTCAAATTAAGAACGAACATCTTATAGACTCTGAATGCATCCGAAAGGTGCGAACTTCAATATTTTCAGGCCACCAAATAGTTGTAGCATCTTAATGGCAGAAGTATTTCGCATAAAGAGAGCAGCAAAGTGGCTGACGTTTTACAGGATATTTAACTACGATATTATAATCATAATGAAAAGCCAAGCTGCCATTGAATCCCTAACTGGTATGAGCACCACATTTAGTCTTGGCCAAGAATGTCGGGCATTTTAAATGAGATGGTGAGACAAGCAGATGTTATCCTTAAATGGGTGCGCTAACCTGGATAAAACCGTGGAAATAACATTGCCGACGAACTAACAAGAAAGGAAACGATCCTTTCGGAGGAGGACCTTTATGGACTGACCCTTTGAAGCGTATCGCAATTTCCTTTTAAGACTTGTACTGGAAAGAGATTATTGGATCCCACGTATTTCATGTGGATGAACCTATGGTCTCTGTCTGAACTTAGGAAGGACAAGGGTATTTTTAAAACTTCCCAGAATACATTTGAGGACAGCTGTATCGGTCATTAAAGGACTCTGCACGTAACACGATTGGGTTTACCGTACGATTTCTGCAGAAGTTGCCATAACGAGGAAGATAAGGAGCTTGTTTTGCATATCTTTGGCTTTTTTCGGTTCCCCGGACCTCCGTGTTAGATTTGAGACTTATCTGAACTATTCACAATAAGTTTAGGCGCACTTATCTCCTTTGTAAGGAGTAGTAGGTGGCTGAAACCAGCCTAATTGCACAGTAGTACAGTTGCTATTTTAGCCCATCCCATCCCTCTTGAATGTCCTATCTTCTCTTTCCCTCTTGATCCTGTCTTTTCCTTTCGTTCTGCTTCCATCCTTTTTCTCTATTGCGATGCGAAAGAAAAATTGTATGAAATCGAAAATTGTTACTCTTTAGTGCGTTCATGAATTTGCCTATCCCACGTAGTTTATCTTATTTTCTTGAATCGAATAGCGCTGCTCTCTGCAAGGTCAAGGGGTATGTTAAAATTGCTTCTTTATAATTACTTTGCGAAAGCATTTATTGTAAAAGATACAGAGTATCAAATGGTTTTTGCTGTATTTCTACTACATCGAGCTTGCTTTCGCATCGTAATAGAGAATAACCCCAGGCTACCACAAAGGGACCGAATTGAAAGGACTCTTCTGAGAGTGACCTGCCTACTTAACCTAATCTATGCCACTCATAACGCCAGATGAAAACTAATAATATTAGTCTTTAAATAAACATAACATAAAAGAGAATTGTTAATAATTCATCTTTGCTAAGACCACATTAAAAGACTATGTCTGCGCTTGTTTTAATACTTTCTTAAAATGATATTAAAAATTTATCTAAAAATAAAATTGTGATTACACATAATTTTTGTTTTCCTTTGCAGAACCGAAGCCTATTAAATCCAAACGAGTTGACAGCAATTAAGGATCTAATTCAAGAAGATGCCAAAATATATATTTAGCACCAAAAATTAACGATATTGTCGATAGAGCAAATTTAATTCATAAAAATTTTACAAAAATTGCTACAACACGTTTAGCTAAAGAACTTATCGAAACAACTTTACATCATCGCCAAGCAGTACAGAGAATACCAAAAGATTTGAGACAACAACTGGAAGCTATACTAATCGATATAACCATCTATGCCAAAGTTTCGGAAGTAATGCAATTCGAGACTTGGCCTCAGGCATACGATTTTGGTCTGAAAACACCCAGTACAATTTTTGAACGTCTGCTGCAATTACATCTTTATAAATTATGCTATGAATGGTGCAATGTTGTTAAGCTGGCTGAAAAGTTTCAGCCACAACGAAAACATTTTTTAAATATCCTGCTAAATGCCATGACCAAAATGGACGATGGTACACAAACCCAAAATATGGAATTACATACATATGAATACTTACTGCATATTTTGGAAACATTTCCCAAGACGATTGTATTGCTTTCTTAGACAACAACAAGGATAAATTGCGTTCAATGGCCCTGCTAAAATATTCAATAGATTATTTGGAAAGATTTGCCAAGCCCCAGGATAAAGAAATTTATAAAAATTATAAAATTTCTTTAATAATTTTCGAACATTTGACTGTCAGCGTACGTGAGAAGTTTTGGAATTTATTAAAATTTCCTTTATTAGTCATTGAACAATTGATTATGAATGCCAAATTTGAAATCTTAAGTAAAGTATTGCAAGCGGTGCGCAAAATTACAAAATAAAGATGTCAATGAGAATCAAAGTTATGTCCATTTTGCTTCGATAAAATGGCAATATTTATAATTTGCAAGCGAAAATAATACTCCCACAAAACCAAATTTCAACTGGGTGCTGTGGAGGGTGCTAATGCTTCAGCTTTTATTTTACTCAATTTCAATTTGTATCAAAGGATCATTATTTAACAAACGAGTGCATTGATCTGTTGTTGCGTATTTATGCCACCAAAGCTTTAGAATATCAAATATCGGATACAACTTCCTCGGAACCCTGTTCGCAAAGTACTTGTGACATACAACAGTCGTTGGACTCTTTATGTGATACTTTTCAAATACCTCAACAGGCACCTACGCTCCGAGTGGATAAGAGACGAAGAAGCTTCACACTGCATGTGCTGCCGTCTAGCTGCCTTTACCATGCTAATGCGCCGTCATCACTGCCGTCGTTGTGGTCGTGTGGTATGCTTTACTTGTTCCACATATCGCATGCGTATCTGCAGAACTTTACGATGATGTTGAAGTTCGTGTTTGTAATGATTGTCATCGTTTAAGCGAAGATAATATGCAAAGAAAATATAAACGCGACTCATTAAACTGCCAGCCGGAAGGTGTTGAAAACATTCCAGTGAAATCGCGTTCGAAACCAGGTGAACGCATTAGATGGAAACTAAGCGGTAACATAACCATGACAAGCTGCTACGCGAAGAGTTTTGCTATGAACATGCCCCAGTGTAGCACTATGTCTATCTATTTTGGACTATCATTTGGATAAGAAGAAATGTGTGGATTTGCTGTTATTCCATTGCCGCAAATTAGAGAAACTAATAGTTCCCAATCCAGAAGTCGATTACGAGTTGGTGGCAAAATGATGAATTGTTTGGCTTTGGCCGCAAAAGTAAGTACATATGGGTTTATAGAAGCTTTAAGAAATAAGTAATCAGCTACAAATCAAATGTATTTTTGTGGCTCCAAATAGAGTCGTAAGAGCTATTTCTAGTATGTAGTTGGAATGTTGGCAGAAGTTTTATTTCAGCTAAACGTTTTTAAAAAGAAATTATACCCAACAAAAGATAAACTCAGATTGAAATTGATTTTATGCTTGGGGTCTAAGTGTACTAGTATACGTCTCACCCGGTAGAGTTAAGCTTTGGGTTTTGATAAAATCTGGTTTGATTTGACAGTCAAATTTTAGAGAATTCTCACGTGTTATTTAAAGAATTGCTTCTGCATCCTCATCCAAAGGTTAGTCAGTACAACGGGGATGAGTTGCCCTTGGATGGCTCTTAGGAGTTATATCAATCAGCGGATTGAAGTTGAGGTGCCCAACTCGGCTATAACTACTATATTCGACCATCCCAATAAATGTGGAATTAGATTCGAGAGGAAGACGGCGTTGGTTAAAGGTCGAATGTTCCTATCAGTTTGCATTTCGTGTTCTTTGCGGTCCAGAGAATTGCACCACAGTTATTTATAAGCCCTTTAAGTTTAGGTTGATATATGAAACAACAGAACTTAAAATTAATAATTTTATTTCACGAACTCTAGGCTAGGATAATAGAAGGAGTATGATAGCCCATGTCATGCGACAGACACCTAAACCAGTCTAGACCTGTTGTACACTTCTTAGATTTTAACCATAAAAACTTGACCCATAGCTCTACTCTGTGTCACTTGCAAAGTTACTTCATATTCTCCAGCCTATTCCCCATAGTTGGGTTGTGTCCGGCAAGGTATCACTTCCACGATACAGGGATCATGTCATACGATAGACACCTAAACCAGTCTAGACCTGTTGTACACTTCTTAGATTTTAACCATAAAAACTTGACCCATAGGTCCACTCTGTGTCACTTGCAAAGTTACTTCATATCCACACTATGATTACGTTAGCGAGGGATTTTTTTTTTTAACAAGATAATGCAGCAAATAATTTGACATTTGAAGTGCCTAATCAAAGTTCAGCGGTGATAGTGCGAGGTCTAGATTTCAACATCATGATTTGATTTATCATGATAGGTACTTATGTAAATCAAATTTACATTCTAATAATTTACTCCCGCCGCGCGATAGTAAGATGGGCCTTAAATAGAACTGATATTTTGGGTTAAAGATTTTTAGAATCATTTGGGAGAGGCTTTTGAGACTTGGGGTTCCAAAGATTCTTGCTGGCCACTCTACCGAAAGTTAATCCATCATCTACCTCTGAATGACTCTTGTTCATTGTGACTATAATCGTGATTGTGGTTTCTTATTCTGTGGTAACGTAGTGGCTCTGATTGCCACCATAGATTGCATGGAAGACGAATCTATGTTTTGTCTAGTTACTAATGTATTGGAACTGATGCTTGATTTAGGAGACTCTTGCTACGTGGAAAACATGAAATGGACTGATTAAAAGCCCAAATTTTTTTTTAGATAATTTCGGACTACTAGCAATTTGATAAACGAATTTTCTGATAACAGAAAGAACTGTACTGCAAACGAGATTAGTTACCTTAGACCTTAGTAAAGTGTCTAAATACATTCCAAAATTAATGTATTTAAATTTGAACCCCGGTAGCCTAACCTTATTATTATTATTAGTAGTAGCACACTTAATGCTAATTTAAACAGCTGAGAGCCAGTACCGGCGATTTTTGTACAGTTAAATCTAGTTGTATACACTAAATCGGTCTATATGCACATATTATAAAGTAAACAGAGAAAGATATTTTTAGTTACAAGGATGAATTTAAAATGACTAAAGTCAATAATTGGCAATAGTTTAATAGTCGTGGAATTTATTTTCAGGTACGAGGAGCACCAGCCGAAGTAGAAACAATACAAGAACACTCAGAAATAATAATATCTGGAGTACAAAATGGCTGTGAATCTCTTATACCACCCGATCCTCTTAACACTCAGGGACTTCGAAAATTAGCCGACTCATTGGTGCAGGCCGAACGTTGGGATTTGGCCTTAGAGTTCATTTAAAACGTGGCTTTCAATAGCCGGCGTAATGGCTGCTCATGGTCTTTCTTGCTTACGCGTTGGATGCTATGACACAGGTATGATATATTAAAGTGCGAAAAAATAATATTTAATAATTTTTCTCTTTTCTCAATTTCTAGCTCGTGAAAAATTTAATCATTGCATGCCAAGCTAACAAATGAAACAACAAATATGGCCATTAGCAAGTTATTTTAGTACAAAACCATTAAACAGCAGCAACGGCAACTTGGATAATATACTGGGTTTGAATAAGGATCATGAAATTATTGTGATACGCAGGCCGCAGCATGGGCCACAATTATTGCAGGAAATTTTAAAATTAATTGAATCGTTGCCTCTTAATAAAACACAACCCGAAACCCTGCAAAGAGCTTCCATTATACGCAGTTCGAATACTTCCTTAGTGACATTATTAGCCAGACGTAGGGACACACACGTTAAGCGCCTGCAAGAGCCTGCTTTTAATGTTTTAAATACTTTGGCTTCGCTAAAACGCAACAGTACAAATAGTGATGCCCTGTTAAGCGTAAGAGTATTATTCCGTAAGACTCGTGGCTTCGAAGAATGTATTTATTATGTTTTAACTTATGGATCTCATGCTGATATTATAAAATTTCTAATGCAACAGAACGAAATAATGGCCACTTTAAAATATTTTCTTTTGCAAAACTTGAAGCAGATTTATTTATACAACATGTATTATTAACTGAATTAAAGAAAGGAAAATTACCTCAACTCATAAGTCATTTACAAGAATTCGATAGTCATTTAATCATTTGGCGTCTACCACTATTGCAGGCTTGTCGTTACTTTGAGAAACAGAATTTTTTAAATTGTCTCTATCAACTGCAGCTGCTGTTGGATGATCCCATACGAGCTTCAATGACTTGCGTTAAATTTTATACCATGAATTGTGAAAATTTTCAACAACAACACACTAATGCTTATCACTTGCATAACGCCCATTTACATCTGCAAACTGAATTAGAGAATTCGAATTGGGAACATCTAAACTATACAGACAATAAGAACCAAAAAAATGGTAATACCATGCGTCGTAGATCGAGCACGGTCAGCACAACCTCATCGATTGGGTGTGAAAATTTCAAAATGACTATGGATGCTCGCTCTCTAAACACGCATATAAATACGATTTTAAAACAATTGGATGTGGCTAAATTTTAGCTAAATGTGAAGTTGAAAATAGCAAGATGATATTTTAATTACCGACAAATTTTAAAGCAGGTAATTTATTTTTTTTACTTATTTGCATGAGCTGTCTGCACTTTCAAGCAAAAAAAAAAAAAAAATAGAGCTATTGTTTGAAAGTTTAACCTGAGCAATATTGGGGTATATTCATAAAACATAAAATGTATTTGAAATATATTAAAATTTTTATGAATATGCCCGACTATTTTTTTTATATGTTGTAAAAGTGATCTTTTGAATTTTTAATCACTAAACTGTTTCAAACAAAAGACAAATTATATATATATATATTTTTTTTTACTTTCAGATACGTATTGATGTCACTAAAACATTGCCAACTTTATTTGATAAAGTACAAGAGAAAATACAAATTTGTATATTATTATTGCTGTGTGGAAAAATATTGAGGGAGGGCTTTGGCCTAGCTTACAGGTAATGCTGTGTTCAGATAGACATTTTGATTGAGATTATCGCAATTAACGCCTTAATTGAGCTCAATTTACCATACAAAATTTCATTTCATAGTTAAACAATTACTAGATAATTGTTCAAATAGTGTATAAAATTTTAAATGCATACAATAGGTTTGTATTTTTAATTTGCAATATGATGAATGTATTTACCTTTCCTTTTTGTAAATTAATAATAATTAATTAATTATTAGTCGAATTAAATGTTTTGTCTTTACTTTTAATTTTACGTGATCTATGAAGTATGTGTGAACACTAAAAATTATCTACGCCATAAACCAAACGACAATCACAATTAAATTTCTTATGTATGAACAGGATATAAACATATTAAGCATATATATATATATACTCCAAAAGATCTAGTATGGCTGAGTCAGAAATTTGATGACGTGAACCAACTTTGTTTGATGTTTTGTCTGATGTAATTTTAAGGATTCCTTTATTGTGGAAAAGGTCTTAATCAATATTTCGCTCCCAATTTTACCGCAAAGAACTTCTTACATTCAAAATTCGATGAAAGAGAGAGAGAGAGAGAGAGTGTAATATATGTTTCTCATTTTATCAGCATTTATTTTATTTATTTATTTTTTCGTATAAAATAGTAAAACGGTCAAATGACGGCTGTTTGTTTGTCAGTTATGAAAATAAAGAAATGTAAAATCTCTTTTACAATAATATTCACATACATATGTATGTGTATATAGAAGCCAAAAATTATTATTCGCTATTAAAGCCAACACTATTTTAAATTTATTATTTCAGCCACAAAGTAGAACAGAGATGAAACGCTTCCAAATAGAGATCAAGTTCTATGCATTTCATTTACACACTAAGATTAATATTTTTTTTGTTTACTTTCTTTGTAAACTTGGTAATGCAAAACAAATATATACGACAAAAAGAGATAACAAATAAATGAGTATAAATCTATGTATTTCACTCTTACACTGAGTTTAGTACTTTGGTTTTTTTTTTCATTCGTAAATATAAAAACCTGGTTTCCGTTTTTGTGATTTCAGACCAGAAGACCTTTCTAACATTTTGAGGAATAGCCTATTTTCAATTTAATATAAATTGATTTTACATAAATATATACAGACGTTATACATAAGAATAAAATATCGTTAGTTTTCTTTTTTTAGCAACAGCTGTGTGTGTTTAAGCATTTTCTAGCTTAAAATTGGTTTTGCGTTCAACAAATTTTGGTAGATTTATGGCTTTTAAATAGCATTTTCTGCTCACTGTCATTTACTGGAGTTTACCTGGTATAATTTCGAATAAAGCTGAAATGAAGAAAAGATGGCCAAGTAGAAAGAACAACAAGTGAAAGCCAAATGTTTGTTTTTTCTGATTGTATTTTTATGTAAATTTTGTTTATTTAAAATAATTAAAGTGATTAAAAGACAGGGTTACAAAGTTGTTATACATAATTTTTCTTTTACTTGCGAAATCTCAAAACATATTTTATCGATTATTTTGGTTTTAGAGTGTAATTAAATTTCTAAAGCCTCAACAACCACCATAGGCCAGTTTAAGGTATAACAATTTTTATGTTACTTTGTACATACATATGCATATACACATATGTATTTTTTGCTTTTTTATATAAAAACAATTTTTTAATTTCTATTTTTGTTTCTGTTTTAGAATTATACAAGGATACAAATTACCTGCAATTAAAATATTTGCTGCCACCGCCAAGGTTTAGCTCGCAATCAACGTCTTAACGATGTCGATAAACTGTTGAACTGTGTAACAAATAAATATATATCGATGAATTCTAAGCGTTGCTATCAATTCGGCCACCAACAATCATGAGCCCGAAGTTAAAAGTGCACTTGATAATTTAGCGAAGAAAATCAGCAGTATTGAATTGAGAATATCATCACATATATTTATAGGTCAACTGAAGTCTGCTTATTTACTGGCAAATAAATACAAACGTTTAGCAGATATACGAAAATATTGCGGCATGCCGAAGCCAGCAATCAAATACATAAAAGGTTATGAAAAGAAACTGCAAATGAGTATGTCAGATTCAGCCGACACAAATTGATAACACTCATGAAAATTGTAATAAGGACAATATTGCAATCAATTGTTATATTGTGTTTTTTTTTCATTTTGTTAATAAAATTTTATGTGCAAGTGTGTTTCTTTACATTTATATCCTTGTAGATAAGAAAATTATATATACATGTTTTAAATAAATTTACAATTTTATATAAAATATTTTGTACTCATTTACTACGCAGCTAAGATTCTAAAGGCTGGGGCACATAAAGTACGTCATACGTTATGCATCGCCTTTTTCAACTGATATAAACGCACTGACGGATAGAGTTGGCAAATGAGCACTTTGTCAACGTATAAAAAATCAGCTGGTTCTTACTTTGTTTTTTCCTTTGCAGTAGAATTTAGTGAAAAAAAAAATCTGGATGATATTTTAGAGATCTTTTAAATTTTGGTTTTAGAAGAAAATCCATAAATATAAAAGAAAAATAACACATAAAAACTTACGTCAAAAGTTAAAAGTTGGCCAACTTTTATACTTTGCGTTGAAGGAGACGTACTGCATGTGACAACACTCGTAACAAAACATAAATTTTAACTTAGCTGTCAGTTGAAAAAGGCGACGGATGACGGATTCTGTGTGTCAGAGCTTTAATGCTCGTAGTTACATCACACCATGACGATAGTTTGTCACTATAAAATGACTGATTGTGACTAGTAAAATGCACATCTCTAAAAGGTGTTGCCACTAACGACTAGCAGACAGAATACAATGCCTCAACTGTAACAGTATTTTTTTGCCATTTAATGGAATGAAGCATAAAGCAAGCAGTTTGTTCTTATTGACAATTTAATACGGGAGATAATTAAATATTTTTATATTAAGGCGAATTTTATAGCAAACTTTTAATAATGTTATTTAAAAGTGTTCTAAAAGAACCCTCAAAACTACTTCATTATCGTTTTTGATTTACTACATCAAATGCCTATTAGTAACTAAATATTCTGCTTGGCCAAAAAATACTCAACTATTTGTGTTAGTGAATGGTTTGAATAAAAACTGCAATTGCTAAAATTAATCTCTCATATTCCAAGAATCGTCAGCAAGACTAGAATTACATATATAATTTGAGTAGACACTTGACATGGTTAAAGCCGGAGGCAATAAATAAAGTATACTAATGCCATCTCTTTTCTTACTTGGTTAATGTGACTACTGCGTCGAAGGGGGATTTGTGTGCATGTTTCAATTCAATGCTAGGTCTGAGGTCACACACAATAACTTTAATTACACAACTTTTTCTGAATTTTCTTTTGAACTTGTTTCTATGTTTGGTTTGTTATATTTTGAGGCAACGAAGAAAAGCGTATCTTAATGTGTTTGATATTTATATTTGAATATGCATTCCATTAGAAGTCTACAAGAGTTATACACGACAGTTTCTTCGGCAATTTTTCTATTTTGTGTAGCTGTTATTTTTATACAAAATCTTGTAATAATAATAAAATAAATAAATATACACATTAAAATTATTTACACACCAAGTAGCGAAACACCAAATGGAAAAGAAACGTCGATTATTCAACTAAAAAAAAAAAAAACAACGAATGAGAGAACTGCTGAAAATACCCGAATACCGGCAAACTGAAAAACACATCTATAAACTTAAGAAAACAACGTTTACATATATTCGGTCTTACTAAAAAAAATATATATATATATATATAACGCTTATTAAGATCTTATTTGACAAAAATTCTATGGAATATTTGTGAAATAACAGCTTATTAAACGTTGGATAATTTTTTTGAATAAGCCCCATTATATTTATGTTTATTAAATTCTTATTTGACAGCCATATCATAGAAATTTGTCAAATAGGAGGTTAATAACACTACAATAACTTTTATGAATACAGCCAAATGGT
>BGZK01003272.1:0-28586 GCA_005406025.1 Eumeta japonica
TTCAAAATTGACTGCCCCACCTCGCGCTGCCGGCTCAGCGTTGGCGCATCTTACCATCGCCCAGCCGTATTGTTTTCCCTTCAATTGTTATTGTAAGAACAAATGCAGCTTTCTCTCCTTTTATTTGCCTAAAGACTCTGACGCAAAAGTGTGCCTATTGCGATTTGTAACATTCATGTAAAGACATATATACACGAAACTTAGTTTAAACTTACAAAATAAATACTTAAAAATTAGTATCCCGTCATGAATTTAAATAATCAGTTTTAATAAAATAATCAAATAAAATCAAATCACCTACCAATGAATATAAATTAACAAATCAACCATTAACATTACCTAAACAGACAAATAAAGCGATAACTCATATCTCACCTAATTAATTATAAATAAATCTATCATTAACTGATTCCTAACTAATTAAATCGACAATACTTCACCTAATCATCTAAATCAAAGTACACAAATATTACACTTAAATTCAAATCATAGGGTCAATCATAATAATAGAGGAAAGTAACTAAATGTGGGCTAGTGTTTTATTATGGGCTAGTAACATTTCTCATAAACAACAACCCAAAGCCGCAACGAGCGACTATATTCTGTCGGTTTCATTCGCCCCGTGATCGCTATCACTCTGTCTCGTCAGTTCGACGCGAGTTGTCGCTAGTGTAGGACGTTGACTCCGGCTGCTGCCGCAAAATTTTGTAAGGTACGTAAATATATGTTGTTATTTTAATAAGGGTGTAATAAAGTGGCTATCTATGTTATTAGTAGGATATGAGTTTAATTTCATGTTTTTGATGTTTTACTTATTTGCTTCGTGTTATTTTAAAAATACAAGGTTAAATTTATCTTAATCATGAATTTTGAATATGGGCTATGTTTGGGGTCTTAAATATAGGCTAGCCCATATTTAAGTATCGATACATACAGCGCTAGAGTAGTCTTTAATAGTGCTCAATTTTATTTTAGAATGGCACCGACACAGTCAAAGCATCTCAGAAAGGATTGGGATGAAGAACAAATGGTTAAAGCCATCAAAATGGTTCGTGAAAAGAAAATGGGTACCCTAAAAGCTGCAAAAACGTTCAATGTACCAAGAACAACTTTGCAACGTTTAACCTACAAAACTGACCTTACTCCTGAAGAAGCGGCTGCCACTAAATTAGGTAGAAAGACAGTGTTAGGTACACAGTTGGAAAACGTGTTAGTTGAATATGATTTGACGATGGAGAGTAAGTTTTATGGATTAACAAGGTCAGATCTTCGTAGAATGGCATATATGTTGGCAAAACGAATCTAACAATTTGCCCAATCCATTTCAAGAATCTGGATTAGCTGGTAAAACATGGTTAAGAACTTTTGGACGAGATTTACGAAAAAAACAAATATAAAAACAAGACAGGTAAAGCACAGAAAAGAAGCCCAAAATAAGAAAAAGAAGAACCAGAAAGGCAGTGATGATAAAGACATTGAAGGTGAAGATGAAGAGGATGTACCCTTGGATTCGGATACTGATCCTGATCCTATATTTGGTGATGTACCTAATTCTGCAGACGCAGAATGTATGTTCTACCAGCAACTTTTTCAGAGAATACAAGGGAGAACTCTGGGTTAGATGCTTGATGTGTGAGCTCTGGGCACATAATGATTGTGTTGGGCCAGAATTTTATTACACATGGATGGTATAGTAAAATTATTAATTACTTAAAATTACCATTGTTTTTGATCTCCACTTAGATATTAAGTTTTATAATTGTTATTTTCCTAAGAAATACTTAGGGTGCGTATTAATAGCCCATATTTGAGGGTCTGGTCCATATTTAGTGACTTTTTTGCAATTACGTTATTTGTTTGTTTTTGAAATAATAGTTTATTATTAAAACAATAAGACTATTACTGTGTTATGGAAAAACGTATGACTGATTACTAGTACATTAATAAAAGTTTATTATTTAAATAGTTTTTTATTTTTGGTTCAAAAACAAAATGGTAGCCCATATTTAGTTACTTTCCTCTAATAACATCTAATAATACAACTCATGTTAACCATAAATTTTCCTTATATCGAGATGCGAACAAACATGATAACACAATACGTGTAGTGAAATGTATATAAACTTATAATAAAATTTCAAATTACATACTTTCGGACAGCCAAATCAGGGCCAAAATTTTATGGCATAAAATTTACTGTGTTGTGTTCCGTTTATACAACGACACATGTCCAAGACAATTTATATGAACCGAAACTCGTCTTTCTTACGATGATTGTTTTTTATTTACTTTTTTTATATACTAGAGAAACGCGTTAGTCGAACTAAAGACGTTCAAAACAAAAACTGTTTTTTTTTTTTATTATTTCCAAAGCTCGTCAAAGGAATGAATTCACTGCGTTTCCAGAATTCGTAATATATTTTAGTATTTTTATTTGCAGACCTAAGAATCCGTTCCAATGCATAAGAAAATAGATACTAACGAAAATAGAACCTCCTTTTTGAAGTCGATTAAAAGCAGAATTTCTATAACAAGTTTTATTTTTAATAAAATCAAACAAACATATTTAATTCAATTATATAATACTAATAAAATAAAACCACGATTTCTATTGAGTTGAAAAAAATAAAAGCCATTTGTGAAACAGATTTTGACTATTGCTTATCAATGTGGTTTGTACATGTCTAGCAGGGACTTTGAGGAGCCGCCAATCGTTACTTTGCGATGTTGAGTGATATGTTTTCCATCGTTGTATTACATGTTATTTGAATATAGTTTACTTTTGTTTTGAGATCAGAAAAATGTGGTATATATATATATATATATTTATTTATTTTAATTGACCACAATTATTGTTAAGGCATTTTATGCATTAAAATGTATGAGGTAATTGTAACAGGCTAGAATGTAATTGTGATAACCTCTATCTGAAACGTACTATTAACGGCGTTCGTTCTATAACATATCAAGTGGAATCGTTTGACATCATGGTTAAGTACGCAATATTTTTTGTCATATTCACGTTATAAATAGATATAAGCATAAAATTGTTACGACTCTTAACCCTGCAGCGAAATTTAATATAGAATATGCAATAGATGCATGAACTGTATAGGCAAAATATAAGTGCATAACCCTTTCAACCCCACAATATCGATATTACCGCCAACCAAAATGTAATATGCAAGTATCGTCCCCGAAAGCATAGCAATGCAAAAAGGTTGCACGTATGTGCGAACGCCCCGGCCTTAGATCTGGCCGGGGGCCAGGCCGCTCGCCAATTTCACATCTAATTGCATTTGGCTTTGTCGCGCTTGTAGCTCGGATAAAATACGAAAATTTTGTGTCTACAAGCGATATTCGAAGCGATGCTGTGATGTAGAGTTTGTAAAACAATCTTAAGGTGTCGATCTCTTATTCTAAGAGAGTAGGTTATAATTTATTATTTCTATGCATATAATAAAGGGACATGAAACTTTCTACCCTACGCATGACAAGCGTTCCAAAATCAAAGGACAGTGGGCGATTAAAAGATGGTGGTTTCATAAAATAATAAAGAATTGCATTGATTTCAAAATTCCCAATTTCCCAAGAAGAACCCAAACTAGGCCGTAACGCTTACGATGGCAATACGCAACGCAGATACGAAAATCACTACAGGATTGGCACCAGAGCGAGATCAACAGTGACAACGGCATAAGTACCCAAATATGTATGAGACAGTCAACAAAATCGTGTTACAATTTATTATTTTTCCAATGAAATTTGATGGCAATCAATTGTACGAGAATCTTGCCATGAGAAAACAATCGGCAAAGACTGATAATAGATTATTATCTATAAAAAATTACTTTATATCACATATAAAATTTTATAAGAGAGGCGACTGGATATTCTATGCATGAATGAGTCTAAAAGGAAAGGCAATCATCAAACGTGCATCCTTCGATTTTTGTTGACCTGGCGTTGATCAGAGCCAACGAGCATGCCGCGTTGTTTGCTTCACGGACGGATTTTATTTTAGGCGTATACGCCCAGAAATGTCCAAACTCTCGAGAAGTGGGAGGAGTTTTGGGTTGATTCTGAGGGAGATGACGGAAACGAAAGGAATGTAATAGTGGGTGATTTTAATGGCTAGGTGGATGTACAACGGCAAGGACATGAGAAAGTCTTAGATAAATTTGGAGATGAAAGAATGAACGAGAATGGTGATTACCTATCTCCTACTGTGTCAAGAGTTTAACTTCTGTGTGACAAAGATTGTGTTTGACCACAGAAGGATAAAGTGATATACTTATGGAGAGGAGAAGACAAAACAGATAGACTTTACAATTGTGGATGATCGGTTGAGAAGAAATGTTGTGGCTACGAGAGTGTACCGTACGTCAGTAGTGATCGCTAACAATACAAAGCTTTAATTCGACAGACCATTAAAAAGTAGTCTGTCGAACTAAAGCTTTATACCCAATGTTATGTCAACATAAGGAAAACTGACGGATAGAACGAATAAAAATTGTAAAAAAGCCAGGATCAGAATGTAAAAGATGAAGGAGGATCTGAAAATAGTTTGTGAACAAAGAATAAGGAATAATGAACTGGAATGGAAGGATGAAATGAGAAAAAAGGTGGAGAAATATGGAAAGGAAATGAAGAAAAGGAAGGATGCACAAAAGATGGAAAGAAAGGAGATAAAGATGAGAAGATGGAAATAGGAAAGAATGAAGAGGATAATGGAAAAACTTTTTGGCGTATGGTGAAAAAGCCCAGAATAATCCTGAGACATCATGTATACATGTGATTAGAGACGACGATGAACATTTACTGAACGAGGAAAATAATGTGAAAGAGCGCTGGAAGAATTGTTTCGAAGCTTTGCATGTGAGGATAGAGTTGCAGGTGACAATGTTACTGAGTGTATGATTGACGTTGGAAGTGAAAGTAACATTACAATGGATGAAATTATGAAAATACTAATACGTATGAAAGGTGGAAAAGCTACCGGATATGATAGAGTTTCATCAGAGATGCTGAGGAGCGGTGGGGGTTTAGGCAAGCCTGCTGTACCAGCTCTTTAACAAATTCTGGAAAGCCTTAGTACCGATTGGTGTAAAGCAATCATTGTACCCTTCTATAAAGGGAAAACCTTACGGCAGGTTTGCGCAAATTACCGTCCTATAAACCTCAACGTCGTTGGCAAACTGGATGCGAAAAGCATTATCGAAAGAGTTGTGAATGAGGCTGGAACAAAATTTCGGACGTACAAACGGGATTTCGAAATGGCATGGGATGCGTACAGATCAAATCCTTTGTCTGCGAAACATTGCAGAAAAATTTTGGCCAGCGGCCAAAGGGTTTCTGTATTTTCGTAGATCCAAAAAGCTTATGATAGAGTAAAAAATGATCTATAGAGAACCCTATCCATGTGTGAGTAGACGATACAGGCACTGCAATCCCCTATACAGGGAAAATGTTAGGTGGCGTCAGAATAAATGAGGGCATACACTGATTGATTTGACATCCGTGTCAGACAGGGATATGTGGCCTCATCGTGGCTATTAACTCTATTTATATAGACAGCTGTCTGTATGATTTTAAAGAGGAGAGTGGACTAAGGATTTATGAGCTGTATGTGAAATGCCTTCTGTACGCCGACGACCAAATAATCCTTGCGCCTTCAGTGTGCGGACTGCAGGAGTTGGTAAATAAAAAGAATGATTTTGTTAAATAAAGAGATATGAAATTAAATGTCGGCAAGACTAAGGTGATGTTTCTTGAAATGAGAGCACGATAGAATACGATATACTTATAGAAAGTGAGAAAATCGAACAAGAGAAAGAGGTGTTGGATTGTCTGTTCACATATGATGATAAACATGACAGAGATATCGAGTGAATGCGGAAAATAAACTGAATGGAGCCTTGCTCGCTATTATGAATAGTAAAAGCGTTTCACAACAAGAGCGATAAATCCATAGAGCGAATGTGTGCTATGGAAAGATCGACAAGGTTGCCTAAGAAAATCTTATGCAGACCATATTGGTAGCATATTAAAAGTTATTAAATTATTATAGTTGTTATTGTTGTTGATGATGATGATGATTTTCTATAAGTTGCTTTATAGGGCCCTCTCGTAGAATTTTAAGACAATTACATTGTCACTGTAATGTAATAATAACATGTAATGCTATTGTATATGGTGCTGAAGAACAAGTAACATTAACATAACTTTCTCATCAATAGATGGCACTTGGAAGAGTAAATAGAAGATTTTTGTTTTTATATTTTGTAGTGTCTGCATATAAAGTGTCTAAATAGTTTATGAAATAAATTCTTAGATTCACAAAAAAAATTAAGATATACTTCGAGTTCATAGAAACGCAGTGAAGTCGTTCCTTGAATGAGTGTGTGCCGTTGGAAATAAAAAAGGTTATTGTAATGGGCTAGTATAAGTTTATGATAACCCTACCTAAAACGTATTATTACAATAAAAACCATTGTATTATTATCCATAAAACAAAAATAGTTTTATTTCGGACGTCTTAAGTCCAAGAAAGAATCACGTAAATTGTCATGAAAATGTGTTGTTATATAAAGCAGCCTAGACGATCACAAAAATAAACGTTCAGTCTTCAAATGCAAAATATATGTTATTCTATAAGACGTTGGCCCTGATTTGGCTGTCTGAAAATATTACGTTTGAAATTTTATTAGAAATTTATACATATTTCACTACACGTATTGTGCTATCATGCTTTGTTCACATCTCAATATAGGAACAATTTATTACTAATATTATGAATTATAGTATTGGATATGTTTATGATTGACTTTATGAATTGCATTCAATGTGATAATTATGTGCTGAATTTAGATGACTATTTGAAGCAGGCGTGATTTAATTGGTTAGGCTTGATGTTGATGATAAATATATTAATAATAATTAAATGGGATGTGAGTTATCGCTCCATCTGACTGTTTGGTGTATAATGGATTGATTTATTTGATCAATTAATTTATATTCACTGGTAGATGATTTGATTATGTTGATTATTTTGATTGATGACATAAGTTGGGTTAGGTACTATTGTTGAAATGCTAATTTTGTAAGTTTTAATTATGTTTTATGTACGTTTGTCACTGCATGAAATTGAAAAAAAGTTGCTATATTGAGTTAAAGCGAGGACGCGAAGAGTACGCATTTCTATGAAAAAAAGAAAGGGAGAAAGCGGCATTTGTTAGATTTTATCCTTACAGTAAAAAATAAAAGAGACAATGCGGCGTATGCGCAAAGTGACCATACGCCCCGTTTTAAACGCGACTGTCCCTTTTTTCGTTACTCCGTCCCGGTGTCCCCGAGAAAGGCTTCGGGACATTTAATTGTCCCGTTTTCAAATAAATGTCAAGGAAAAGTGATTTTTAATTGAATTATACACCGATAAAAACACATACATCTCTTATGATTTAGCCATTTAAGCGCGTTAGTGGCGTTTTTTCTAACTCGAATCATCATTATCCTCACCGCTTGTTTTGTATATTACTTCGTGTAACGTAAGAAACAAGCGGTGATTTTAATTTTGTGATACAGTTGCGGATTTTTCAATGTCCAGTTTTGACAAAAGGAGAACGATCACATTACGTATGCGCCAAGGCAGAACCAGGCATGAAAAGTCAGTCGATTTTAGAATAGAGACGAGGTCGGTTTGAAAACATGGTACTTCGCTCATTCCACACCCAGAAGACTGGCGACGGACGCGGACCTCGACACGATCGCGGGTCAATCAATATTTTGGGAGTTTTTCCTAGCTATGTCAGTACAGGCGTGATTAAGCGGACGTTTAGCAATCCAACGACTTCGTTGGATTGCTAAACGTCGCTAGCTACTTAGCTACGAGCTGAGGCCAACAGGAAAGCTATTAATATTTATTATTTTTCATCTTCGGTGTGTGCAGATTTCCTAATAAATAGTTATATTTCAGAATTGCAGTTCATTCGCTTCAATGAGCACTAGCTCCCGAGAACTGTACCTAATTTTGAAATAAAGCTTATTGGCCAAGATACTAAATTTTCCCTTTGTATTTGGTTTATCTCAATGATGTCTTATTTAAAAGTGTCGAAGATAGATGAACAAGTCCGATACACATCAGCACCGTTCGTCGAGGATTACATAGATTCGTACCGGGGCTCCATATGCAAATAAACTAGGTCAAATTCCAGGCTTCTTTGAAAATTTTACTCCTATCCAGAGATTGGTTTTGGTATACAAAAATTGAACATTGTAATACAGTCACCTAGTAAATGATTTACTTAAAGACGTATAATTAAAATATAATGATAATTAAATTTTAATTTCTTTATTATGAGATTATACTGCTAACATTTTATTTTATTTCTTTTCCTTCATTTGATTTAATTGTATATTATTTTATTTCACTATGTATTGTGTAAAATGTGTTATTTTATAAAATGCTTATTGCATTGTAATTTCAAGGTGTTATCCATTTGATCTTATTTATTTGGAAGATTTTGTCATTGATCTATGGAGAAGATTCACAGTCACACTTTTAAAACGGGAACGGTAAATGCGTGCTAAAACAGACAGTTTAGCACTATTGCATTCAGTGTAGTTTTATCACACCTTCCTTACGACGTCGAAGGGTTCTGTTAAAATGCAAAAATAACATAAAAGCTATGAAAAATAATGGTATATCTTATTTTCGATAAGCAAAATTTAGTTTATTTATAATAGGTGCTCAATCACGTATTATAAAGAGTATCCAATAGAGCATTTTGTATTTCTTCATTTAAAGTAGCATCAAAACCTAAATATGAACCGATTTACAAAAAAATAGACCTAAAGTAACTCCGATCTCGCATTTCTTGAGTTGTGACATTATTCACGCTTAGCAATAGAGATTCTTTCACTAATGGAGTCGCCTTTTTTATTTTTTATTATTTGTTTTATATTTATACGAATCTTAAAAGTACCTCTAAAAGAAAATCATAGAATATATCAAAGCTATTTCAAAGAAAAATTATGTTTATTATATTTGAATTTGCGTTTTAGCAAATAATGTATAAATATTGTGTTCATCAAAATATATTAATATTTAAGCAATCGTCACCTTGTTTTATTACATAAATAACAAGAATGTTTTAAATTACTATATTCTATAAACTTTAGAAATGATCAAGTTCTTCCATGTATGTTTTGGACATTATGAAATTAAAGATTCATATTAATTTTATTCTTAGTTGATTACTACATTAAGCTTTATTATGAAGAAAAAAACATTATGATTCTTTGCGTACATACAACCAAAAACAATAATAAAATTTAAAGTAGTTTTAAAACACCCACTAACGTCTTGTTTTTAAAACAGCACTTGTAAATTGTATAAAATAGAACTTATAGTCTTCCAATTACAAAATGATCGTTACTCGTTCTCTTTGTATTTAAAAATAAACCCTATGTTCTGCTATTTTACTTGAAATATCAGATGATAAATAATGTTCCTTTCCTTCTTTTCATTGGCACAAAACGGTATCGCAAAATATGAGACAGAGACAAATGTACTCTTTGAGCCATTTTTGCTATCGAAATTTTTTAAAATTAGCTTATCAATACATATCACAGCGCTCTAGCGTACGTACGATTTTGGTCGTAGCTTTGAATAATTTTATTGACAGTGATATTTTATAGGATATTATCTCAAGTCTCGCTTGGGACTTGTGTTAATATCGGCTAATACTTTGATGGATGTGTTATTTGACTTGACTATAATATAGATAGTATTATATTAAACTTTTGAATTGATTCCCCTAGTGCTAAAAATTGTTATCAAGAAGTTAAGATGCTTAAGAAATATCGATTATTCTTTCCAATGGCTTTGTTTATTGTAGACATTTGCAATGTGACTGAAACTCTACAAAATTGACAAAATCAAATATTTTCTATCTACACAATTAACATATAACATAAATTTACTTAACATAAATTAACACCTCACACAATACAATATAAATTTACTTGTTTTTATCTTACGTATAATCAAACAGTAGATATATATACATGTATAGGCTCTATAGGTTTCCGTATCGTTATTCCCGAAAATAAACAAACATCTTATCCCATGGAATGATATCATAATCCTATGGCAAACTTGAAAAAGTCTCTCAAATTACAATAGCAAGCTACGATTCTATATAATCTATATACGTATATAAAAACTGGAATGTCCTATATTTTAACAGACAGAATTTATTTGCGGTAATCATAGCCGTAGAGTAAAAAACTTTTCAAAAATTTTAATAACAAATATCTTAAAATGGTGATTTGTAGAAATAATATTATATAAATTAATAAAAATGGAAGGGAATTAAAATCAATCACCTTTAAGTATTTTTATTGGTGGAAATTAAATGACAATGCATTATTTTGGTTTTGAATAGGTACCGATATGTAGAATAATTGCTAAATTATTTAATAACAAATAGTGACAATTATTAATTAGTGAGTAATTTCAATAATCATGAATAGCCAGTTTAAAATGTAACCTCGGAAAGATGATAGCTATAAATGATATAGACTCGTGGACATAGATTAGAATGAATTCCTTCATCTTCGATATCGGCCGATTTTGCTATCAATTTTGTTCGCGATCACGGTCATATTCTTGATGTCAAATCTGGGTCCAATGTCGATTGCAGTTCTTGTCCCACTCTTTACTTCAATGTCGGTCTCGATACCGATCTGGGCATTAATATTTACGATTTATACTTGATTTAAATTTGTGATGTAAATATACGAGTTATATTGGAACGGACATCAACAACGAAATGTATAAATATCATTATTACTGGTATTTGTACATTTTACATATAAGATAATGTTTTTAAATGTAATATAATACAATCTTATTATATTAATCTTATTTCTTATTTGAAAATATAATATACCTCTAAGAAAATTTTGATTACAATCCGTCAAGCTTTCAGTATATGACAAATATCCATGTAAACATACATTTCTTGAATTATAAATAGCCTATGAAATCTAGAAACGATTCCACGTCGAGTAGTCAAGTACGAATTAAAATCCGCCTAGCCGTCAATGTATTACAGACATCCATACAAATATACTTTTACATTTCTTGTATTATAAATTTTTATAATATAAAATTTATTTTATAAATGGCCTATAACCATCTACTAACGATTCTGCAACGTATGGTAACAGTCCCACACTGATACGATCAGTACTTCTTACGTGATTTAGCCTCAAAAGGAATTTCAGTATATAAATGTATACAGATTAATTTTATTATTATGAAAGTAAATGTTATTTACATTTTATTCAGTTACATAAAACAAAAAATAAATAAATAATTTTAAATATGAAACAAATTCATTTCATTTAAAAGAATGACATAGACAGGCAGGAAAACGTCTGCTGGGTTCAGCTAGCCACTACTTAAATGAATACGGTTTTTCGCAATAAAACTATGTCACTTGCCAGCCCATGCTCTGGTAAAACGAAAATAATAACAACTTAATGTTCAAGCACAAATATATATCAGAAATAGAAGTCAAATCTATATTTTACAGACTGTCCAGACCAGGATATGGGAAACGGCGTCGATAGGCCGGCCCCGATGAAATATGGGTCAGGCGCGGGGCCCGAGACGGCTGTAAAAATCTTCGCTAATATCATAAACGATTAAATCTTTTTGTCTCTATGTTTGTGGGTCGCTTGGCTTGAATTTTTAATATTACATTTTTCGTTCCACCGACTCGATCGATTTGTATATGTTTTTGTTACTAGGCGATGCAGTATCATTAGTTACTGATCCCTTGAATTACTTTTGCGTTCACTGCGCATAATTTACGAGAATATAATTATGGTACCAAATGCTATAACAAAGGTTATACGGACCGATGATCGAACTCAGCTAATTTTGCATTCGAAAAGCTTTTGTCTTCTAAATTGTTATAAACAAATAGGTGACACATTCCTACTGGAACAACATGTATGTATTCAATGACAACACAAGAACAACATGTGATTTTAGGACCTCATACAATAACGACTCATTTTTCTAATAACACTTCTTGCAAATAATCGCTGTTAATTTAAGGAGACTAGTTCGGGTGCGCAGCGTCGCGCGTCGCCTCGACCAAAGCCGGGCGTAACGCCTGTACATGTTGCTCGGAGCGCTACTGTCACCCCCCTATAAAGCAGGCCCCTGTCAAACGCAGCCAGGGTCCGAAGCCCCGATAGAGTCACTCGATGATGTCGCGAGGAAATATTTTACAAATAGTAACCGATCGAGTGTGAAATAGAAATGGTTTTGTTTGGTCACCGTTTTGCAGAGCAATCTATACGTATTTTTCTAGAAATATGGAATATTAGAAAAGGTATATTTATTTTAAAGTATTATCGACCGGTTAATATTTGAAAAGTCATCAAAAACATGACACTTGAATTCTGAAATAAAATAGATAAAATATCCAATACAGTACATTATAAATACTTACCTAATTTTAACTTAGATCTTTGCGGTAATATATTTGAAATAAAATATGTTCGATGGTACCTATGCCTAATCTAATGCGTCTAGAAATCTAATTGCTTATTCTATTTACGGTCTAAAATGAAAAAAAATATAGAATGAAACGCCTACACGACGTTTCAACAACTTAGAAAAAATTACAAGTTTCCCAAGGGGAATTGAACCCATCAAACCTTCGAAGCAAACGCATTTAACCGCTAACCTACGGACGTACCATTGACTTACAACGAAGGAAACATTAGACTCTCGTCCTTCAGTTTTCCAAACTTCCTTTGATTGTCAAGGTCAGCAATCTATTTTCGTCTATTTACTGATATGCTTCGAAATAAAATTAATTTTGTTAAAATATCACCCAAGAGGTGATAAAGCTGTTTTATAGAATAACTCACCAACGATTTACCTAAAATACCAAAACGTCATTACTCAGTGTATTGTGTAAACATTAACACGTTAATTTTTATATGAAGATTCTGATGAAATTCTCCGCGAATAAATGAAAATCAGGACAGGACACACGTCTGATGATTCTGAATAAGTCTATTACGTATTTCAGATATTTTTGCGAGCTGCAACCTTAGCGAATGAATTTTCATCGCATGAATCTCTGATCGAATGTAAATAACTCGCAAGTCGCGCGCGACGACGACGGCACGGCGGAGGTCCTTTGATGTTGTACCGATCGGATTCCAATTCTGCGACCATAGAGAATATTTTCAAAGAGCGCCATCTGTTATATACAGATATTTAATAATATATTACTTCATTAAATGAAAACTCATTTAATTTAAAGGTTTTCATATCCAACCAAAAGACAGTTTTAAGGTTCTGTACCTCAAAGGAAAAAGAATTTTAATAACATTTCGCTATCCCTCTGTCTGTCAAGGCCTTTTTCTCAGGGTTGAGGTGTCAAGTTGAAATTAATACGAAATACTTGGGTCTGGGGTGCCTTGCAGCTGCAAACATCAACGTTATCAAAAATACGTCCACACTAAGGCTATTTATGCATTATATCATGAAATTATAGGGTACTGTGGTAGAGTCATACTGTAACGCAACTAGACTGCAGCACACAAATGGACTAGCTCGACTGGCCAATTACCACGCTCTCAGAACACTGACGTGAAGTGCCTTGCAGATTCTCTTTACCTTTCATGCAGTGCGTGAGAGTTCCGGTGACCCGCTATCCCTTCTCCTCCTCCATTATCCCGATCCGCCCCCATTAGATATTCTATTTCCTCACAAGAGGCTAAGAACACACTGGTGACTCTCATGGGATTGCGAGTGTCTATGTAGCGGTGGTGACAATCTACTTTCTTATCGTTCTCCTGCTCGTTTAATCTTTAATATGCAATAAGAAGTAAATCAAATCTTGTAGGGTATATCCCATTAACTTAGAATCATGAAATTAGAAATAAAAAAGCTTTCAGAACTCTCTATAAAAATAGGGAAAAAATTTAAATAGTTTATTTGCAATTATGCTATACAAGACGCATTTTATCGCGCATCTTTTAGCAAATATTCATAATCTCCTCCCCTTATATAACAATTTTGCCAAAGTAACCATAGTGATTGAAGAAGATGTTTCTGAGAAAAACATCTTAAAACATGTACGTAGAAATGTCGTATTAATAACCTTAGACTAGCTAACGGATAGGTACTGCGTAGCGTGCCACGCGACCGGTCACCCGATCGCCCGCACGTGCGGTCTGGCTAAGATTTTTTAGGGTTGTGTCTATATTATTTTATATTATTTATATTATATTTTCAATGATATATTTTGTTGTAATTACTTAAACAAAGTTGTTCTAATAAAGTAGGAAATTATGAGTATTTGCGAAAATATGTATGATAAAATCCATTCTGTATAGATAATCATAGATATATATAGCGCCTCGTCCTTATGAATACTCTCTCAAAATGTAAATTAAAAGTATGGAAAAATTAATTTCAAAGAAAAAAGTACATCCGAGTTCTCAGTAGAAAGATAATATTTTCTATCGTATATACAAAGGGTTACCATGATCAGTTAATATATTCTTGTAAACAGAAAAGTAACAAAATTTACGGAAATAACATATTGTTTACAAAAATAAATTGATATTATTACAACTATTTTACATATTTTCAATCCATACATTGTGTTTATCCTAATCAAACGTATTTTCTTTTAGCCCAGAGTTCTGCGAGAGCAATATTTAAGTGTCTATCGTCTGTCAGCATCTAAAGTACATATATTTTAGTTCGCCTGTGCGTCAGCAGTAATAGTAGATGGCGCGTCATATATCCATCACGCCGGCGCTCGCGATTAGATCGCAGTAGGCACGTACTATATTGGATTCGCGTCAGCATTGACGTATCGCTAGACCATCGACGGATACTTTGTGATGTTGCTTATTACGAACAATACTATCCATCTACCACACTATAATTAACATAACATGCAAGCATTGTAACATGTTCGAAAGTAATTCTAAAACAAAACAAAATAACAGTTATTAAAAATATGAAGTCAACTTCTCTACTATATAAAATGTACAGGGTCCGTAATGTATCCAACATACAATTTTTGACAAGCCTTGTGATAAATATTTCTTTTATGAACCACTGACCCCAATTATACTAGTTGTTAAATTTATGTCCGTCGTCTGTATGCCCTTTTATAACTTAAGAACTGTTTGACCAAACATGATAAAATGATGCAGTAAAAACCACGCAAATGATATATGATTTAGATAAAGAGTCCGCGTGTTTACTTGTCCGAACTTATCTTCAAATCAGGTAAACAGATTTTAATCAAACTTTGAATGCCAGTACACTACGTCTTCAAATAGTAAGACACTTTTTATTTATCTATCTATATTAATATATGAAACCCGTACATATGTCATATTTGTAATTTTGTCATGATATTTATTCCATCATACTTAAAACTATGCTATATCATTTTTAAATTTTTACTCTGATTGTCGATAAAGTGTTTGTTTGTTTCTCTAGCTAATCTCCAGTTGTTGAATAAACAAATTTTACATAGGGATAAACAATTTTAACGATGTTGTAATTTAGTTGTTTTTGTACATTATATATATAGATATGCGTCCCATTGTTATGAAAATAGCGATATGCTGGCGAATGATGGAAGATTATGAAAAAAACTTGCATTGGTTAGACCGAATTGGTTACATGTTTAATGAAACAGAAACCAGCTACTGAACCAAATCTAAAATCCTTCACTAATAAAAAGTAAAATGACTATTAACATTTCGCTTTAACTTCATCAGCCTATTTGCTATATATACATATTTTAAAAATTCTTTAACTATAAAAGTTGTATTATCCTTTAATAATGTAGCCTAGATTTTATTTTGACACCAGCATTTGCGCCGGCTTTGTAAATTGGAACCTTGACCGGTAGCGGAATTAAAATCTCAAGCAGGACTGAGAGTAATCGTGAGTCAAGACCGTAGTGGGACCGAAATCAAGAACGGGCTAAAATAGAAATCAGGTGTGGGATTAAAATTAGAATCAAGATTGATTTCATTTTATCGAAGTCTGCTTACGACCGGAAACGGAATCGAGAAACGGAACAGCTATCGGGATTATGATTGGAAGTGTGATCGGTTGGTACATAAGATGAAGGAGTTCACTACGCAAGCAGTATAGAACGCCGGCGAAAGCTAGTAAAAATCTGAAACGAGACCTCGATCGATACATTTTGAGCTTCTGAAGTTATAAATATTGTCTACGAGTTTTGACCTCAAAAAGGTGATAGACAGTTAACTCTATAGACCATTCCTGAAACTTCTTGCTTATTTTGATCTCAAAGCATTCAAAATAAATTACCAGCAATATATTCCAACACGCCTAAAGATCGATTTTGAACTCTTTTTCATGCTCTCCGAGCTCAAAATATAGTTCTAATTCGTTGAGTTCTTCGAATTCAAAAATTTATATATTGAAATTCAAAAAACCTTTTTTTCAATTTTTTAACTATTATACGAATATTCCGTTAGATATCTGTCGAAAGAAATCAGATTTTGATGCAGTTTGCAACGATCTACATTGTTTATTAGGCAGAAGAGCTAGTTAAATTTTGGAATCTATCGGTATAGTTTAAAAATTTTCTCAAAAGCACATTTCTGTAAACTTTTCATATATACATATACCCACACAAACCTACAAAGATACAAACGTCACTCGAAAATGGTTGAAATAGATTCTGAGAACCCTCACCAACGACCAATCATCAAGATTTAATGAAACTTTATTTTCAAAATTGGGACTGAAACCAGTATTATCCCAAATTATGAATTCTTTTCAATTTTTCATAACGAGAAGTTAAAAACACTATTTCTTTAATATTCTGACGACGAAGAATTTCAACACGTTATTCGATTTTAATCTACTTTAACAACATTTGACGCAAATTTCTAAGCAGAAAAAATGAGGATTTAACATGAATCCATCTAGAAGTGAATTTCTGATGGATTAATGTTTAGAAATTTTCATTAGTTTCTCGAACGAACTAACTGATTTTGATGTATTTTAAGTAAAAGAATGGTTCGATTTTGGAATGTATCGGTTATGAAGTTTAAAAATATTCCAAATAACATTTTATGGCAAATTTTTCTCCGACAATATTTCTTAAAAAATCACCAATTTCGATATATTTAACAATAATCAACGTTATTTTTTAAAGGGAACAACTGTACATATTTTAAACATAATCGGTAGAGCATTTTACAAAATATTAAAAACACTTATTGAAAAAATTTCTTGACCGATATCTCTTGAACAAATCAACCAATTTTTATGCAGTTTACGGCAGTCGATATAATCACTCAATAAAGAACTGATTAGGTTTAAAAAACATTTTCCAAAAACTTTATTTTGTAATTCCAAAATCAACATTTCAGGAAATCTAAAGGAATGGAGTCTCTTTCTTAAGCTGCAACGGTTCTATTCCATTCCATTCAGTTATGACATGTTTATACACAAACGCACGCACACACGCAGCCACAACTCAACAATGGTGTGGATATAGACAGGCTATGATTTTGGCTAAGTTATGATTAAGCTATGGTCCTGGCTAGGTGCATCATTCTATAAACTAGAATAACTCTTATGTTCATTCGTTTCCATCATTATCGACCATAGCTGAGAAGTCAACTAGTGACATTCAAATTAAAGGGTATACTTAAACGCGGCTGAATTTCTTTATAATTTTTTTAAACAACTTAAGTTAAACCAAACTGCTTGGGATGGCAATAAGATCTTTGGACTTTGACCCGCATTTACGCCATAGTCATTGCTTCAAAACAGCTCTTTATGGGAAGTTTAACGAACAAACTTTTCGATACAAAATAAAAGATTTTAGGAGCGCATATACTTAATGGATGTGGAAAGTCATAATCTCCCTTTGAACAGCTTCAATTTCATTTTCTTTGAAAAGGCCATATCGGGGAAATGAAAACTATTATTGAATAAAATTATTTTCAGAGGCAAAAGACAACAATTGATACAGCGGTCGTAAACACTATGCAACGTCGAATAAACGTAGGGCCGGTGCTTGGTGTGAGAACCACTGTCTATTGACTCCCAACTCCGCATCGAAACCGCGCGCCATTGATGACGCCGAGCACTGCAGGCGCATAATTACGCGTACAAGATTGATTGGATTGAGCCGTTCACGCGGCGCAGCGACGCCACCGCCGTCCTCCTGCGAAGCGTTGCCGATGGCCGAAGCGAAATTAAACTTCATGATTTGCTGATATCTGATTTAATTTCGTTGCGACCTTTTTAGCTCTCGATAACGAAAATTCAAATAGATAGGAAATGTATTTGCCTTGGCGAAAAAATCCTCTTCAAGTATTTCGTCCGACAATAAGACATTAAATTGAAGAAAGTTTGGAAGAAGCCTTGAGATATTATTCTATCCTATTTGAGATCACGAAAATTTGAATTTTTATAGCTTTAAGAAAACTTTATCAAAAATGGGCAATGATCTTAATAATCCTTAATACATAGTCTGGGTAATTGTTAAAAATTTGAAAATGAGAGCGTATAGTCACCTTTTACTCAAAATAAACTGACAGTTATATAAATAGATGTAGTTTGAAGAAATATATAACAATACTTGCTATTAAATCTTATATTTTTAGCGGATTACATTAATATCATATTATATTAAAAGTTAATCCACAAAACTGTTTTATTTTTCGAATGACGGAAATGGATGTTTGACAAGAAATTATATAAGGAGATATAAAGAGACAATTTTATGATATGAATGTTTGCGACCTCCATAATAAATTGTAGGTAATCAATATTAATAATTATTAATGTAGAGTAACATTATCTCTCTTAAAGTGCACACACGCTGTAAGTACGTGGACTGTACAATGCTGCCAACACTTTCTGTGGACCGTTCTTCTCCTCGCATAATGGTACGCCGTGTTATCATGCTAAGAGATAGCCTTATAGCGGAAATCTTTTATATTGCTAACGTATATATACCGTATGGAAACGGTCATGCATCTTCCGCAAACATTCATAATCTCCTTGTTTATTACAATAATTTTAGCAAAGAAATCATAGTCAATGAGGTTGCCGTTCCTGAGCAAATAACTTAGAACGTGTTGGACGTTCAGGACGAACTATTAAACAAATGAAAAATTTGTAAACAAAATTATTTTTGAGTTGTCTGTTAATATTTCAACAAAATTGTCTCTAAGAAAAAGTCGTAAGTTGGATAATAAAAAGATATAATCGTTGAAGATGCTAAGATGCTAAGAATTAATTTTTTTATAAACAAATGCTCATAATAATAGAACCGTTTTAAATAATGAGCAGGTAAAATCCAATTTGAATAGATTAATTAATTGTTTAAAAGATCGTTCTGAATGTCTAAGACCATATAATAAATAGTTAAGAAGTTATAACAATTTATAAGTTAATAAAATCGGTGACCGCTTCCAGATTGATGTAGTGAAATATTTAAAATGCCAAAAATATAGAAATTTTTTTCTTTACTTTGATGTACATAACTATATTTATAATTTTTCTAAGTAATGAAAAATTATATAAAAGTCAGAATTTGTTTATAACAAATTGTTTATAAAGTAAACAATGAAAATATTGTTGAAAAAATTTTTTTTTTCTAATTCTATTTGAAATAAGAAATTATGATTTTAGAAAAAACTGATTTCTTAATTAATAATTTAAAGGTCAGATAAATAAAAAACGGTTATTAACAATTAAAAACTTTTAAGAAAAATTTTTTCTAAAATCATTATTTCACTTTGACAATATAATGCAAAAAAATTTTATAAATATTAAATTTGTCTATTTGTTTATAAAAATTTTTAAACAAATGATGTAAAAATTTTTCAACAAAGCAATGAAATGTAAAAATAGATACAAAAATAGTGAAAATCAAAGATTTCGTAAAAAAATTTTTTAACTACATTTTCCGGATTTTTCATTTTTGTTAACTTAGAAAATTATTATAAACAAATAAAAAACTTTAATAAATTTTTATACCGGAATCTTGTTTATTGAGTATATCAGAGTAAGCTCAAGAGAGGAAAAGATTTTAGCTAAATTATTTAAACGTTTATGATAGATTTTATGTTATCTTAAGTTCATGAAAATTACTTAATTAACAATTGATAACTTAAACAAAAATCAAGTAAAAATATTTTGTAAACTGGATTGTATTTCTTCAAGTGTCTAAATGATACTATAATTTATTCAAATTTTTATATTGATAATAAATATTATAAAAATTATTTTCTGACGCTTAGTTTGTTTGGCGGCGACGTTACAACGTTGAAACTGCCGCGCGGGAACACTATGTTCAGCGTTAAATTAAAATTATAAATAATGGAGCTACAATTGGGAGTCAAGACTTATTTATGAAATTTTCTCCTCTTTCAGAATCTTTTCAAAATAGAGCTTTTTTAATATTTTGAAGTTATTGTTAAAAACGGAGACCACCTTTTTCTCTCTTCGTTTTAGTTAATAACAATTGCAATATTTTATAGCAAAAAATCAATATCCCTTTTCAGAATAAAATTCTGAATCCAAAACCAAAACCCTTAAATTGTGCTAACTATTTTTCGCAGAAAACTCACTTCTTCGACCAGACTAAATAGAATTACACACTTAAAATATATGTCATTAATGTATTCTTTTGGCATTAATATTAATTAGTCCTAATGTTGATTCACCTTGACAAGAATGTGCAAGAAACTCAAAACTAAAGGGTCTCTATATTTTTAGAAAAATATTTAATGTCATTTAACAAATCCTGTATGTTTTATATAAATGTTTATAAAATATTATCCATAGCAATAAAATTGCAGCATAGAGTGAAAAAGGAACAAAACTATTTATATTCTGTTTGATTTTGAGTAATGTTACTAAAAATTTTACTTTACTTCAAAAACCGTTCTTAAATACTAAACTTCAGTCGCCCGTCGGAATTCATATGCGCCATTTTTCTGGAATAACGGTAACTTAACGAAATACCTAGGCGAGCGACCATCGCGGTACACTAGAACTGCTCCGTAGCAGTTGGCCCCAGTGGCTCAGCACGCCATCCCGCGCGGCGCACGCTCCACGGGACGAAAATAACGAGTGCTGTAACTGACCGAAGTACTCTTTGCTGAATTATGCCGAATTTTGCTCAATTTAGTTTATTTTAAACATACATACAATACAACACACGAAACTCTGCCGCTGTGAAGTTAGTCACGAAAGAGTAGCGATGGCGTAAAATTGACATGGCGGAGAAGAAGATAGGCCGGAGCGTTAAGTCCGCGCATTACATCAACCGCAGTTATTTCAGAGAGGGCAGAGTCTCGTGCGCTGTATTGTACCGAGTGTTGTGTCTAGCAGTATCAGGCGTCACCGACAATGACCACCGGACAGATCTTTATGTGAATTGTGACATTGCCGCTTTAAGATTTTGTCTGTAGATGGTCTGATATGCTTCATTAACAACAAGAACTGAAACAGAAGAAAAACAGATAGATTAATAGAATTGACAATACGGTGCTCTGAGTCCAGTTTTCAACGAGTAAGTAGGCTATACCCTGTCCATACACTCGTGGTACGCGAAGTCATAAAACGTGCGAAAGGGAAAACAAATATTGAGCGTTCCCTTGCTCTTGCGGGCTTTATGGCGGATATAAAAATATTAGAACTTTCTTAGACGTGTAATAAAATTCGCTTTTACTGTTTATAAATAGTGTAAATTACAAATTTTTAAACATTAATTAATGAAATATAGTAAAATAAGAATGCAAAGAAAGACCTGTTAAACATGAACTAATATTAATTAGTTATTATAATTTGATCTAGATCCGATATACGTCTTCATCGTCATCGGAATCACGGTCCTCGATTACATTTATCACTAAACAACCTGATAAATGAGCCTTTCGTAAATTTTCGCTCTGTATCATATATTTTCAGGAGAAGTCATTGAAACCTTGCTACACTTGAAGTCATCTATTTTCTCGCAACTCAATTTTTTGATGATCTAAGATGTTTTTCATTTTAATAAAATGAAAATATAATTCTCCCTACGATACTTTCATCGAAATTCTCCAAATATGCAACTGGGCGAGGGGATTTTCCAGGGTCTAGTAGACTCACCACTTTTACATTAGTCTCTAGTCTTAATTGCAGTCTTCCAATTTACGCCGCAAATCATCACCGCAAGGTGTGGTGGTTTATTACAATAAATGTATTGAAATTTTTGGAGATCTTCTTTAATTCCACATAAAATACCTAATACTATATTAATCATACAACAAACTTGTTGATAAATTTTACAATCAACGCTAATAATGCTATTTTTATGAACGCGTCCATGCTGAATTCAAGTGCAAACACAAACAACGCAATTATACCATCGCAATATGCGTTTCTTAACTTATGGACGACTCGATTAGATGCGTATGCGCAACCCTAATGACTGACCTCGCCAACGCGACTCCATATAGCACGAGCGTTTGGACAGAATATATAACACATTATGTCTTGTTTTTCAATTGTATTGTAAATGACCTTCAAATTACAAGATCAGCAAAACACATAAATACAACTTTTTACTAATCGTTGTTTATTTTCTACTTACCATGTTCCTTCGCTTACAAATTAACAGCAGAACCACTCCGATCATATAAATTGACTATATCGATCTAAAATACCTAATTGAATGTTATTTAATGATACGTCGTATCGAATTATTTTAATCAAAATATTATAAATGTTTAATTAATGTAATTTGATACGCCGTTGTGTAAAAACAAACATTCGATTTATATCTCTATGACATTTAACATATCAAAATACTTAATGTAACTTTATTAGAATAATAATATTGACGAAGTATTACGTTGTTTGTCACATGTATAAAAAAATCTAAGGAAAGGATCTAAAATAAATGAATTTCTAAAGCCTTTTACATTTCAAATACCCGCGAAAAGCTTTGAAGTCAAGGGGCACTGTCTCCAGAAGTCAAACACACTGGGGAACCGGCCCCGATAACAAAAAGGGAGTGCCCATGTTAAATACTGCAAAACGAAAAAGCATACGCGACGGGAAGTTACTTACTTATTAAGTCTGAAGTTCGGAGAACTGCTATGGCTAAGTACCTGCGCGTGTGTGGGTGGAGAATGACGACATATTTCACATATAGGCTGTTTAAGATATTATTTTTAGTATTAAATAAAGGTATGCTTATTTAATTTTTACTCAAACTAGTATATTTCTTATCTGATACAAATTTTCCGTGTCAATTACAATCAAATTTATTTTAAGTTTTTGAGTTTTAGTAACGGTACAGACTTCACTGTACAATAAACTCACTATAGGACTAATGGAATTTCAAAAATATTTGTAATGATGGCACTCATATATTTAAATATAAAATATTAAAAGGATATATTAAAAATATTAAACAAATAAGCACAGATCCTATTGCTGCCATTAGTCAGCTATTAAAAGGACTGTTGTTATGAGCTATAAGTCAACGGTCCATATCCAAGAATTATTCACACTAAATTTCTTTTTACAATGCTGTAGGTATATTCCTAACCAAAGTCATTTTTCATAAAAATGATCAGTGAAAAACAGGCTATTAAATAGTTACGGATATTTAATGGCGATGCCAAGTGTGCTCTCGAAACAACTAATTCTTATGGACCAAAAATAGACTAACCTATCAAAACTGACAACCACCTACAGCTTTACAATTAAAATGACTTTTCAAGTGAGAAATGCTACGGAAAGTCATAGCCGAATTTAATAAAGCCTGCGTTTATATGTTCATTGAAGTTATTGTCAACCGAGAAACGAAATAGGTTACATACAAAAGATTTTCTACAGGGTAATATTTTTATACGTTGCACGTTTTCGCCATGGTGTTTATGTTTTGTGGTGACCTTTAAAATCTTTTACACACCCATCACGATGAAAACGGCTGAATCTCTTCCCAAAGACTGTCACGGATGTCACTTTCATTTTTTTAAACATAGCGAATAAGTTATTAAACCATTAAAACTTAATACTATCATCAGTTTTAATACACACTAAGAATACCAAATATATAAAAGTACATCGATGTGCTTAAATAAATAAATTTTATTACCATTTAAACTTATATACAATACATTAAAAACATACAATAAGATTCTAGGCCTGTAAGGGCAAAACTTTGAGGCGAGCTGCGGGCAAAGACCAGTACATAAATAATAGCTTTAGGTTTCCGTCGCGGGAAGCGTTTAATTTGAACTATAAAAGCATCTATTTGGAGAAGTGTGTCGTTAAGACGGCATTCAATATCAACCCTTTCCTATTATCTGGCGATCCATGTTTCATAAACATCCCATGAATGTACACAGGATGTTTAAAATGGCTTAATCTTTGATATTTAGTAAAATTAATGACAACCGATCTCCGCCTTTATATATCGATGAAATTTTTCTAGTAATGATTAAAGAGAGAAACCGTTTTGGTTTAATATTCATTATTTATATTTTACAATGATCCGTTTCATTAAGATGCCCAAATAAAAGATAATCTATTTTGGTGACAGTTAATAATAATGATAACTTCCATACATTTTCTTTTAATTAACAATCAATAACAGTATTAAAATAGTCATGGTAAGGAAAAGACAAGATTTTATAATTCCCGAAAGGTTGATAAAGAATACAATCAACAAAGGTACTTCGCACTTTACGACACTAACAAAACCGAATTAAATAATGTTGCTCGTCACATATATACTACATTATTACATTCGTAATAAAATGTGTACAAGAACAATGTAAAAGTGTTTAAAGAACAATGGTCCGTCAGAGGTTGAAAAAGTTACAAAATCTTCACGTATATATATAGAATTATTTCCAATGACCATTCACCTACGATTTGTCGACTATACCAATAACAGTGAAATCGCTGTATACTTTAAACGCCATGCTGAGACCTCCATGTTTGCTCAGGAAGTGCGATTAAAATGAATATGACTAAAAAACACCCAGGTACCTCAGGACATAGAGAGTCAATGTCAATGCGCCCTCTTACACGACAATGTAAGAGGGCGCATGACATTACGATATATGGATACTAGGCGTGATCCTTAGTTTGGCCTCTGGCAATGTCCGATTCACATGGAAAAAGAAGCTCAGGTTTTATCGAGATAAAACGTGTGACAAGGAAATCTGCAGAGAAATCGGATTGACCGACATTGATCACAGGATCAGGAAATTTAAGCGTCAACGGACAAGCCACGTGGTTCGAAGAACCGTTATCCACTGAAAATAAAGGTTTGGAGCGGCGAGCGCAAACCGAACGTCGCAGTATGGGTTGACCTCTCATAAGGTGAACTGACAACCTGGTCGAGGTTACGGACGACCGTCGATGGCGTTCGAATGGCATCGATCGTATGTCGTAGAAATCTAGAGGGGAGGCTGACGTATTATATGTTTAATGGCTTTTATGGAAGATTTATGGAAGAATGTATTTTATAAAATTGTAGGAAATGAATTCTTTTTCAATCTCATTTTCGAAAATCAAATGAGCATACAAACTAACAGAGAACAAGTAGTCACCGTCCTTCATGGACGTTCACAATCCCAGAGAAACCACTATCGCGTTGCTGGTCTCTTGGATAAGAATAGAATATTTGACGGAGAGGAAAGTGGGACACTGAAATTTTCATTCACTAGACGGAATGTAACAGCGGAAACTGCCAAATCATACCAGTATTCTGTGACAGTGGTATCTCATCGGTCAAGCCGGCACATTTTTCGTTCTGCCTGTTCAACACAGTACTGCCCGATTGGCGCAGTTGGTAGCGACTGTACTCACTCGCTGGTGCCGTGGGTTCTTCCACACAAGACAAACATTTATTCATTTATTCAAAAATTGATGTTTGTCTTGAGTCTGAGTATTTCTATGTTATATCAACTATCTTGTACCCATTGTACAAGCGTCAATGCTTAATTTAGGGCAAGATGGTGATGTATCTGCGTCCGAAGATATTACATTATTATTACATATTATTATTAGCATTGCTCTACTACAAAACTTAAATATATTATTTGCATGTACTTTTATATATTGTAACTACCTCGTTTTAATTATTCTTCTATTCTTAATTTGTAAGATACTTAATATATATTAACTTATTAGAAGTTTAGAGGTTAATTTGATTAAAATATTTGTCTTTGAACCGAGTCCGATCGACATATTCCTATCGAGCGTGGGTAAATTGATCGATAACCTTTAAATTAAATCAATTTTAACCCCTCGTCCCGTGGCACAGAGAGCACATTAAGGCTGTCGGTCATCGTCACCGCATCGGTCACAACGGTGTGACCAATGAGATGACCAAGACGACTAAGAGCCAAATTTCGATATATGAAATCGAAATATTAAAAGAGGACCTACATAGTAAGGATGAGAACCTGTCGCACCGACAGTCTCCGATTAAGAAAAAGATGGTCACTTGAGAGCCGGAATCGCATAGCGAAGGCTTCATACCACCATAAAATATATTATAGTTTTTAAAAACGGGTTTCCTTCCTTTACATTTGAAATCTTTAATGTGACACTAATTGACACAACACCGGTGTCTATTGTTCGTTTTTTTTTAATTTACCCTATAATCACATCAATTTGGACGTTTGTATATACTCGTATCAGATACCGATGTTACCATAGAAAAAAAAAACATTAAATCGTCGAAAAAAACACGTTTCTTGTATAGGGATTCCCTTTGATTTATTTATTTATTGAATTATACATCATAACAACACATATACTGTGAAAAAATCTTTTACTTAATGCGATGCAGAAATTACAGTCTGTAAATGCAGGATAGGCGAACGGACGGACAACCGGCGTGGGCCTACTAATAAAATCCTATTGGTAACATTTCTCTTTTGGCTATGGTAAAAACACTAAAACCTTACCGCGACATACAGACAGACCTTGATTCAGTTAGCGTTCCGCTCTTGCAAATGTGGTAAGGAACAGCAAAAAAATCTAATCTAGGGGCTGTTTTAACTAAAATCCTATCATAAAATATATTACCGCGAACAAAATCATCCCGTATGTGGATTCTCCGATCACGGAAAAGGGAGCCGAGATAAGCCCGAGAGCGAACGAGGGCGCGGTCCATTGTGCGAGCAAAAGCGGGAGCTGCGCTCGTATAAATATCTGATAAAGTCATTGAAGTTGCATGCGTTATTATCGCTGTTCTGCGCTCGTACGGGCCGGTGGACTCGCTTCACGTAACGCCTTCGCCTACGGGCTGCCGTGGTATTTAGTAATTTTGGATCTCGATAAAACTAAATACCCATAACTTTTAATTGCTCATTCTTGTAGTTGAAAAAATAACGTCTCGTTTACAGGCTCGAAAACCGTAGACACGTACACTCAAAAATGTTTACGATCGTAGCGATGACATTAAATACACAGTATTACTATTTCATACACATTACTACATATTTTTAACCTAAGCTATACAGACTCTTGATGTTATCTTGATTTATGGTAGTTCACTACCATACATTATTCTTACTATCCCAAATTAAAAAGTAATTGATACTCTAACGTAATAGAGACTGTCTCTCTGACTGTTAATTTGTTCGGGCAGCACATAAAACAAATAAAGTTTCCAAAATATATAACGAAGAATAAATAAATGATAAATTAATTAAGCACAATTGAAATTGAGAACAGGACCGAGATCGGAAATAATAGTGCCACTGGAACTGAAATCGAGAACAGCATTGGAACGCATATTTTTAACACGTAGACCAGGATTTGCTAGATATAAAAAAATAGATACATTGTTGCATAGAAAAAGTTATAATGGATTTCACTGATTTACAATCCCTTGATATTTAAATAGTGTGACGCGTGTTCATTAGTGTATTGTGTTATATATTTTAATTAAGAAGGGAATAAGTATACCCACACAAACCCAAAGTAAACCCACACAACGAACCTTTGTTCGGCAACAGTGTAACGCTACTGAAAATACATCCGGTCAGTATTATGAACGCCCACGTAGAAACGACAACTCCGTCTTCTCACCTCTGATAGACGGGCAAAGTATATTACGTGGATAGTTTATTTGATGAAACATACAAAGTAAAATCATCATTTTCGTTTATCCCCTCCTTTGTGTATTACATAACTACACTTAGAACTTTTGCTAAGATTAATCAACTATGATGCGTGTATGGATCACAAGCTATTTCCACTAGCTATCACGCTATGGTATCGTATTATTATGTGAGACTCGAAATATTAATCTTAAGTCTACTGTGTAGAACTCGTTAATTTTTCGTTTCAAAGAAATAAGATTTTAACCAAAGACCGACATATGGACAACAAAATCGTATTATGGTGGTAATACTATATACTCACTTACATTTTTCTAAATGTGTAATCTTAAAAGATTACAATTACAACATTTTATGGTATTACAACA
>BGZK01003273.1:0-28553 GCA_005406025.1 Eumeta japonica
TAAAATGAACATTCGTTGCATTGCATTAACAAAAGTAAAGCCTGTGTTGGTCAAAATTTAAACAGACAGCCAATTGCCAAAACAGTAATATAATTTAACTGCTTTCGTGTTTAAACTTTAGCTGCTCAACATGGGTCTCCTCTCCAGTTGACTGGACGTTAATGGATATCTAAAAGTGCGGACATGGAAGTTGCGACAAAGGAAACTATTCATGCTTAGTTTACTCCATTTACTACATGCAATCTAATCCAGTAGGCTCACAGTGGAATATGTACCGAGGTACACACTTTGATTTTGGAATATTTCAACATATCCTTTAGTGAATGGTAGAAAAAATGAAAACGTGTGACTTGCACTCCCATCTGCGAAACGGAAAAAGGATCGAAACATTTCATAAATCTAAGACTAAGTTTTCGACTTAACCCTAACCTAACCCAATCCCATCCACTTACCGAGTTCATAACGTTCCGGCATAATATAAAGGATAACAAACGGCATATTGGGCCCCGACGAAAAAAAACTTGCCCAGTATAAATCTGGCAAAAATGAGGGCAGGAAGGGTTTGAGGGGGGTGTTTTGGCCCCAACCTTATTACTATGAGTCGGATAGATGTCAGAGGTGCGGGGCGAGGGACAAATCTAGATACTTTTCCTTATTATGTTTTCGCCTCCCCACCCTTGGATTAAGGGATCGATAGGGTCACGCCGTATCTGTTCTTTAAGGTCGTTTCTACAATGGTCTCCTTTCCTTTTAAGCGAAATAATGAAATATTAAAGGATGCGCTAAAAAAGTACACTATGATCGTACTTTACTGACTCTCTGAATTGTATTGGTGTTTTCTTACTTGTACAATTTTGTAAGTAAAATATTTTTAGGTTTCATTATTAAATTATATAAATATTAATTTTAGTTTTAACCCTGTAAAAGTAATTTATAAACCAATTTAAATAATCTTAATAAATATGAACATTACATTTAATATAATTTCTTTGAACCTCTACCATGGAAATTTAATTTAGATCTGACCGTAAATTTCAAATCGTGCCAAAAATTATTTCGTTAACGAAGAACAACACTACTTTTATGAATTACTGTTAAGTAATTCATGATTGTTGTATACATACCACAAAATGCATACCTCACAATGCATCGGTATCGTAGATTACAAGCAGCAGTTAATCGTCGATTGGTGAACTAACTACCTTAGATTTGGAAAAACATCTACATGATATTTAATATTAACACAAATATGTTATTCTAATAAACATAACACTCGAGAAGTAACGCTCTCCGTTACATCTCAAATTTTGAAATAGGTAATAAGAGCTAAAATTCAAGGGCTGTCTCGTAAAGACTCGGTGGTGCTCTAAACAAACTTTGAACTGCAAATCTAGATCCATTCTAGAACAAAGTATCATACCAAATTCTATAGTTTAAAATAAGATAAAATGATCATATGTTATACCGATTATTAATGTAAATGTATTTCAAATGGGAGTTCAGTTTATATTCGGGTGTGAAAAAATGTGGCTTTATTATTACAAATTCGAATTGTAACATCGTAACGATTTAACATAAACATCGGTTTTTAAGCCTAATTACAACATTTTAAAGGTACAAAAGATTCATTAAAATAGGTTCAGCAGCGTTCTTTACACTAAGAAACAAACAATTATTGCTCCAAAATAGTATAAGTAAAGGAAATTATTTTTTTTTACAACTTTTCATTCTGTAGTTTATTTTTACATGAGCTTCATTCCATATTTACTTGAATATTTTTTTGCGGTCACTATAGCAGCTCCCCCACATTCGACCGGGCGGGCGCTGAGACAGACAAATGAGATAATGTCGACGCAAACAAACATCGCGTCACTGACTCACACTTCGATTACTCCTTTTTTTGGCAGCTCACAGCGTTTTGTGCCCGATATTTGTACTTTCTTTAACTATGATTTTCTTTAGCTGTATCGTTCGAGGACGTCGTTACTTCTTATATATTTGGCTCTAAGTCTATAAAACTATTCAATTTAGACAAAATCGAGCCAGACACGTCTAAATTTATTTTGTGTCATTCTTAGTATATTTAGCGTAATAAAATTCTAAAAAAATTCTTTTGTTTTCTCTTTATCTACTATGCTCTGCTGACTTTTCTCAAATTTAGTTCATTTTATGCGTGCTTAGACAAAAGTGAGCACAAAATAATTCTTTATTTTGCTAATCGTACTTCAAATAGGTTAAAACTTTTATTCATACACTCGTATCAAAGTTTACAACTCGCTTTTCCCCATGCCGGCCTGATGACGTCAGAATGATAAGGTTGTTGGTGAAACATGAAGCTAACAGCGGTCTTTATACCGGTGCGTACTCATGTCATTGTACTGGTAAGTGTCCTGGGACCGAGAAGGAAATTTTGTAATTTTTATAAGTAGACTTATCGAGCATTAGGAGTCTGTTTGCAAGATGTTATCGACTCAAAGAGTTTCTGAATTAATTGAAAGAACTTAGTTTCTCTGTAGCCCTTTAAGTGATTACTTAATTTAACTGACAGATGACGAATTACACTCTGATGTGTATTGTTTGTGATTTATCTGTGTTATTCACATGTTATTTCTGTGCTATAATAAATACAAAACAAAAATAAAATGTTTAATTTACAAAATAAAATATTTTTTAAACAATTTTTCGAACGAGTGATTAGTCCGAGTCCAAGAACATCTTTTTTCATTTTTAAGATACAGCTACACATGCAACATAATTTACAATTACATTACAAGTGACTCAACAAACAGTTTCACGATGTTTAAAATCATTGAGAATTATTCAAAAACAAGAAAGTAAGGTTTCATATGAATCGAAGCCAAGAGATCTTGAACGCCGGTTTTGCATGAGTAAAATCTGTTTACAAGACATAGAAAAAACAGTTTTTTGCATAAAATAGTCACTGGTGATGAAAATTGGATGTATTAAGATAATCCAAAGAAGAGGGAATCATGAGGATTACCCGGCTATGCTTCAACATTGCATTGACAGCCAAACCGAATATCCATGGAAAAAAACTCATGTCCTGTATTTGATTGGAGCTTCGTGTCGTGCATTACAAATTGCTCAAACCTAAGCAAACCATTATTGTAGTTCTCTGCCGTACTCAACTAATTCAGATTAAGCAAAACCTCAAAAAAAAATGTACCCATTACTACTCCCGATACGAAAAAATTATTCTCCTATATGCATCGAAATAGAAAATCATTGAACTACTCCTACGTCGACAGAATGACCAAACGGTGTTGGCTTCCCGATAGGCGTAGCATACGATATTGGCTTCGCCGATGCCCAGATATTCATCAATGTGTCTCTATTCTTTCTCTTTATGTCGTTGACAAGTGTTCTCATACATTTTCTTTCTTTCTCTTCGATTAAGAAATAAAGATGTCATTCAAAATAAAATGTAAAAAAGATAATAATATGGTCTTTTGTAAGAGATTTATTTTATTTAAAAATATCTCGACACGATGTGACACGAATGAATGTAAGTTTGCTTAAAGTTATAATTCTATGCTTTCCTGTTTCGATGCCTACATGATAATGTTCGTCCGCATGTTGCGGCGCCGATAAAAACTTATCTGAAAACACTTAATGAAGAAGTCCTCCTCCTTTACTACAGATTTCCCCTTCAGATTATCATTTATGTCGGTGGTGGAACATGTTATCATTTATGTCCGAGCAGCGCTTTACATCATTTCAAGATACCAGAAAATGGGTCGACTCGTGGATAGTTTCGGAAGATGAAGAATTCTTCCGACGTGGTATCCGAATGCTACCACAAAGGTGGGGAAAATATTGGGTAGTAATGTACAATATTTTCAATAAAACTTAATACACCGTCATTGCAAAATAACCTCCAAATTTTTCATAGAAAATGGCGGAAACTTAATTGTTCTATACATATTATAATATTTGTAAATTACGATAATCTTTGTTGCATTGGCTCCAATACATGTAAATTAAAAACATTTTGTCATAGTTCTGTAATAAAGATATTGACGTGAGAGATGAAGTTATTTTATTGATGCTCTTATGTTCATAACATAAGATCATCAATAAAATGACGACTTACAAATGTCAATCACGACCTGTAACTTTATAAGGTTCAAATACGGCTGCGCCTGGCGTGTAGTACTCGTCTATGAGCTGAGGCAACTCAACGTCATCTTGATCGCATAAGACGGAGCTTATCGAAATGTCGATGGTCCAATGAACTCCGGTCGACTTATCGCTAGGCCCTTCGAGGAGATGCTATAGCTTTTTTGCATATTCTACCGTATAGATTTAGGAGAAGCTGAAATCGATGAGCTCGTATGAAACGTTTTATAGATGTTAGCGAAACAAGAAATATATATAAAGATCCTACTATATAGAAATCTGCGGTCTCCTTCTACGAAATAGTCCTGAATTTGTAAATAAAATAACTAAACGTGCATTTAGGGCAGTGTTTCATAGATTACTCCGTCTAATGCCGGCCGATAAGACGTACCAGCACCATACGCCGCATTTCTAAACTTCAATAGCCTGACGACTATCAGCCCCACATTAAGTTTTAAATAACCGTCACTTCCTAGCGGTGGCTCAGTCGGTTGACGACGTGGGCTTCAAACCTGGATGAAAAAAAAATATAAAAAAAATTTAGAAATGTTTAAAAGAAATAGTAGTCGACATAATCTCAATACCAGAAATAAAAATAAACTGAATTCACATGTTAGTCGACTAAGTAAAGTCTCAAATTCATTCAGAGGGCTCTGTGTGCGCCTATTCAATAAGGTTCCTGTAGATATACAAGATTTACCCATCCATAAATTTAAGTGTTATTAAACAATCACTCAGTAAAAGGGTACTATGCAATTTCTGAATATTTAGAAGACAAAAATCAATGGGCATAAGCGGCTCGACCTCTTACCGGGCTGTCATTCCTAATGATTCTGTATTTGTTTTGGTTATGTATGTACAAATTAGAAAAGAGCTACCCTTAAGTTTCTTGCTCGTTCTTCTTGAGGGAAAACTGCCTTCCGAACGAGCAGTAGAGTGTAAATTCACAAAAAATGATGACGTATTTCAAGTGTTATTTTGTAACCTATGAAATAAAGATATTTTGAATTTTGAATTTTTGAACCGGGTACGATCCGGGCCACGGGCGAATTGGTCTATCAGTTTTTAACTTAAGTCATGTTACACCACACGCTCTGCGCCTCTAAGAGCACATTAACTCCTCATCGTTACTGGCCGTTGTCAGCGTGTTGGTGATGATGGTCGTCAGCAAACTTCGATCGACACCAGACCGGCGTGGCGGGCTTAAGGTCTGAACCCTTTGATCTGAAATAAATAAATAAATCCGGTTAAAAAAGACGTTTCAAGATTACAATAATTCGCTGAAATCAATCTTTGTCTGGTTTATTTTTATGACAAAATTTATCGTTTGACTGAAATGTACAATAAATCCATAGTTGAAAATTTTGACCTTGAAGAGGTTGGGTTGGGGTTGGGAGGTTGGGAGACGGAAGGCTTTTCAGATTTCATTTATAATTGTATTCCCAATATTCGAACCAATTTTTATTTCTATGCGATTTATTGTAATCTTGTCCTATTCCTTTAGCTAACTTGACCGGATTACTGATGCGTCATTTCTTACTACGCATTTAGAAAATATGGAAGTAACATTGGGCCTTTTTAAGAAATTAGTATATCCTTTTAATAAAACAGAACGCCTCGAAGATTTCTCATTGTCCAGAACATGGACAAAGTGAAAGTTACGTCGGTTTGGGGACACACTCGTTTTAGTTTATGTTCTATGAGAAAATATAAATAATTTCGTTTGTGATAATACAGATCATCGTATGTTATATACGGACCTTAAGTGTTCTGTTGTTCACCGCATAAACCAACTCAGTGTCGTTCGAAGTGCTACGGAAAACATCTCTCTCGAGGTTTCTCTTGAGCTAAAATCTGAAATGAAAATACGTAGAAGAACCACCGTGAGTGGTATAGCTCAAAGAATCAGCACATCGAAGCAACAGTCGATGGGATACATCGTTCGTAGAATTAATAACCTTTGGGGAAGAGGGAAGAAAGGTTCTTTAATGGATCACGAATTGGATGTCGCAGTGCGTGTCTGCTCCACCAAGTGTTCTGACGACCCGGTGAGAGGTCGTGGACTGCCTTTGGTTGCGGCTGGCCCAGGATCGTATGTTGTGGAAGTTTTAGTATGGAAGCATATTATGCATACATACAGCAGGAGATGTCTTATCACAGAAAGAAATAATTTCATTTCTTGGACGATTAATAGCTTCACTTTTAGAGTTTACGCTTTAGACATAAGGATTAGGTCATAATAAATATAGATTTTGGGATGCATTTTGTTGACATTCACAATTAATTTTAGATTGCTTTTTATTAAAATTATTTTATCGTGTTTTGGTTATATTAATTGAATCATAAGAAAAATAAAAGTATATATAATTCACATTTTCACAACATGAAACCTTATGGTCCACAATTTTTCAATCAATCGGTATTATGTTATGATGAAATTAAAAGTTATCGAAGAGTTAGATTTAACGGTAAGATCCTTTATTTAAAATTCTATAAAAAATATTAATCCTTAATTTCCAATGTATATTTTCCAATATTTTGTTTTTCATTTAAGAAAGAAAAGATTTAGATGTTTTAAGAGTTAAGATTTATAATTTGAAGAGAAGTGCAATTTAATGATGAAAGATAATAATACACTATTTTTTAATGTCAAATGCGCAGTTCATCCCGTTTAAAATTTCATTGCTATTGGGATATGTTGCGTATAATTTGAAATATTTGTTTAATTCAAATATAACGAGTTGATCGTTGACAAATTTTTGCTATTTATGATCAGGATGTAATTTTAGAATTTAAAGCGAATCGTCTCGCAATACTTCCGTTTGAAAATTTCTTATACATCCAGTCTCATGTACCGCAGTGCTCTCGTCTGTTCTAGGCCTAGACGTGGTACAAGTCTCCGGGCGCACCCGATGGCACTCTATGACATTGCAGGTGACTCCTAGCATCGTTCTGAAATGTAAAGTGACAGTCATGGATTTTAAACATCGGCATTGTTTAAATTTAAATATGTCACGTGTGCACCTTGTGTGACCGGTTTTATTCTTTTCAATACAATTTTGAATAAAATTCATAAGTGTTTTATCCAAGATTTTTAAACAAGTTTACCAACAGAGGGAGATATTTCCTTATTTCCTGCCTTTGAATGACAAATTCATACCACCTATCAAACAGTATTTGTCTGATAAAGAATCTATTACATGCAAACTATAAACGGATGCCTATCCATATACAGTATACGTGTAACTTCCCTAGCTAAAGGAATCATTTCCACCCATTACATAATCAGCGTATCATGTGATCATGAGTAATATTGAGGTTATCAAAGACTATTGTCTAATAGACTTGTGATATGAACCGTTGTAAGCCCTAAGGGCATGCTTGTCTAACTACGATAGTAATAGATCATATTATCTTCAATTGGCAAAAGCGGATAACTTATCTTAGTAAAACTGCACTAATACATGGAATCGATAATTAGTTATTGTGTTCATAAACGGATATAAATGTTTATTAGTGATGACTCCGTTGCTTTGTTACTTTTAATAATAATACATCATTAATTTATTAAGAATACAAATATTCGATAAATGTCAACTTCTAACACTTTTTCATATTTAACTCCCGCAGATGTAAAATACATTTTTGATACAATTACTATAGACTGAACGTGAGAATTTGATAAATAATGTTTATTGTAAATAACAAATGTGTACTTATATTACTAAAAAAAATTGTGTTGCGTTCCACAATATAATTTCATTAGTAAATGATACAATTTTAAATTTGAAAAATAAAAGCTGTAATTTAATTTTGGAATGAAAAAATGTGTTTTGTGAATATAACTAAAATAATTTACTTTTTCATTTAATCGAAATCTAATTAAAAGACATGAACGATTATATCAAAGTTATATTAATTCGGTTTTATCATGTTAATATTTAGATTATAGGCATTAGAGAAAACATTAACGTTTTAAAAATTGTTTTAAAAGCGAACTTTATGACACTTCTGCTTTATTTATGAGATTTTCACTTTCATTATTAGGACTCAAATGGACCCTGTAACGCCACTGCTATTTTACTTAGTCACATCGGTTTTGTAGCCATCATCAAGTCTAACTTAGGAACGAAATGAGCGTTCTCGTGTTGGAAAAAAAATATACAAACGCATACGACAGCCATCGAGGCAGACCTGAGAATATTTTGTGTTTTTTATAAGAAGCATTTATAAAATGAAATCTACATAATAAAAAAAGACCAAAGCCCGATGCATGCACGATAAACGCCGCAGATAGATTTCAGGGTGATATAACGAATCCCTTGAGACGGGAGACGCAAAAAGAAAATCTAGGAATAAATTATGTACAGAGACAAATGTAATCCTGGGATTAGCGTGCTCTGTATACACATGTTTCAGACACAGATGCCATCTCGTTCTGTTTCTTGTACATCCCTCAAGATACAAATTGAAAGTGAGTGTATAAAATTGTTCGGTCGTTGTCAATTCAGACGTAGATACAGGATTAGAAGAAAGATTTGTATTGGGAATATGAAATTTTTCTGTACGTGGTTGTTTACTTTATTTTCGATCTATATAACGTCTTTTATCGTTTATTTTGTAAAACCGAAAAAAAGGTTTAGAAAACTGTACAAATAAAATTTAAATTCTACTGATGCATTCTCAAGCATTTACGAAACTGTTAACATTGTAAACTTTAAAATTTGTTGGCTACTTATGTAGAGTACTTCTCTTGAGATTTAAAATAATTGATATTTAAAGTAACCATTTTTTAAATTGGAAATATGTAAATCGATGTTTGTGCTGCTGAGAAGAAATGGATGTACTTTGGTGTTTTTGGAAAATGAACCTTTAAATGGGTGAAACTGGGGATATAAGTAAGAACTTACAAAAATATTAAAAATTGTACACATATATTTAGACTCACAGAAAAACATAAATTCAATTGTCCTAATAAATTATCCTTTAAACAAATGAAACGTAGAACGGATTTTTATTCGTGTTCTCTAGTAATTTTGAAATAATTGGAATTAGAGGCATGAAAATTTGCTTGAATTTAATTTGGAAATCAAGGAATCAATCAAGAAAGTTGAATTTAATATATGGAGTTTAAAATATGTTTTCATTTTTTATATATTCTAAATACGCAAAGCGGAATCACTGCATTGAAACATCAACAACAAAGCGATTTGGCATTTAAAAATTGCGATATATATCGTTATATTGCTGAACGCTCACGATAACAACAGCACGTACGCAACAAAACGGAACGCGTATCCAGTTTTGTTTTCCAAAAATAGCCAACAAAGTCCGATGTATTCGCGAGTTTTCGGGTCATGGAGATATAAATCATCGACGTGAGGGCGCTCAAAATGATTGATAGGGGTGGTGGTCGGTCCGCGCCGAGCTGCGTCTATAGGCGATAAAGTTTTTTGCGAACCCTACCTACGCGATACACAACGGAAATCTGTTGTTTTGAGAACGGAATCGTTGCTATTTCGTTACGTGTACAATATCAAATTATGTACACAGTCGTTATTATTCAGCCGACGCTTAAACATATTTTGTAGATGCATGTGTTATTTAGAGTATCATTCCTTCCAGCGCTAATGTTGTAATTGTTAAAAGCTTGTCAACTAGATGTTACAAATTAAAGAAAATTTTACAATATATTATTAATTTGATCGCAAATTTTCTTAATAATTGAGTTTCAATGTAATCATACTAATGTTACCATTAAAACATGTTATTATGTATTATAAATTACAATACACACAATATATTATACGTATAACAATATGATATGTAGTATTACAACAATTTGATGCACTTAAAAATGTCATTATTGATACGAATTTTTCCAATTTGTACTACGACTTTACAATAAGAGTCTACAAATTCAGTTCTAATTGCTAAGTACCTAAAGTAATTATAGCTACTGTATTCGATGAATATGACATGACGCATACATGTATATGTTTAATCAGATAATGAACTACCGACTGCGAGGGCATGTAGATGTGAAAATGATAAAAGGAAATCGAGAATTTCCGACTCAATTTTCTACATGATTGAGGTATGTACTTGTAGCAGGAAGTTAGCACATTATAAGAGTTTTCCATGTCTTACATGCGTTGTCGGACGAGAACGTATTGTTGGGAATTCAATTTAGTTATTACAACAAAGTTAATTACCAAGATCGTAAGAAAACTTAGATTAATTTGGATTTATGTAATTAACGTTCCATCGATCACGGAAATATGCGCCTACAATTCTTTCGAAAACAACTGTATAGTCAGTTAGGTAACGGTCGAGCTATCATTTTAGTATTAGGGTTATGTTGAAAACTAATCGATTCGAATCAGAAATATCGTTCTAAAATAAAAATTGCCACAAAATCGACATTGGAATTAACGCGTCTCGATCTGTTTTCGCTGATGTGTCATTGTGTTGAATGGCGTTGTTATTGAATGAGCTGAATATTTAATTGTATGAGCAGTTCACCGATATCAGCGTTGGATTTAAGATACTACGTGGTATAGTTTGGGGTTTGAACTGTGCTGTCTGTACAAATCTTAAACTTTCGAGTAATATATAAAGTTTGTCTGTCAATCGGTACGTCAATTGAAAAAATATATAAATTAATTTAAAATATCTTCTTCGTACCTATATAATTGGGCGGTTAGCGGATCGTATTTGCTGAATCATATTTCTCAGGCGGGCAATGGATTTTGATCCATCGAAATACATAACTGGAATCAACAGCAAATTGAACTTAATTTGCCTTATCCGACTCGACGGCGCTATCGGCAACGGCAAGTTATATCAACTGAGCCGGAATCCGAGCGCGGCGTGTTCCAACTACCCGCACGTGATCGCGAGTGGAGACAGAATTGGATAACGTAATTATAGGCTGAGGCCCGCTGGCACTCACAGATGTGCCGTCAGCGTTATCTGCTTTGCTATACACGAGCTCTTTATCCGTTCACCAGATTTTTCGACGCTGTTGTAATGTAATATTCTATTCGATGTGTCACATATCCTAAGACGTATCAGTTGGAGTGTTATGATTTATATCATACGATTCTGTACGTTGGTGATATTACAACTGCGAAATATTTGAATATTTCATTCTTCTCCACAAATACAAATTGGTGAAGAGATTGCTGGTGAGTTGTATGGATGTAGATCAAGAACTGAAATAAAAAGCAGAAACGAGTGGAAATGGAACTGGGTTCAGGATTGGCAAAGAGATAATTATCCGAATTGATAACGAGACGAAGCGGGAGAATTAACGGCGAGATCAGATTCATAAGAGTGCACCTAAGATTAAGGTTATATCTGACACCGAGTGAAATCATAATTTGAATTAATAGCGGAATCGAGATCGGGGTAAAATTGACAGAGAATACGGGATTAGAGTCGAAAGTGGGACCGCGGTTAAAGAGGTTGCGTCAACGGAATCGGAATTGAACTTTAGAATAGGATTGGAAAAGCAATTAGGATTGACGGCGATGCCACCCAATATAACAAAAAAACATGAGGTGCCTGTGAGACACACGGTTAGAACGAAGTTCTTTTCGCTATATGAAAATTTATTATGAATTGAAGAATAAAGATGCAATCAACGTGAATAAATGATAAGATAGATTTAAACATTTTATATAGTTGAATATAAACATTTTTATTAATTATTGAAATTCTAAAAAGTACTGAACAGCGCAATCTGTTTTATTTATTAGATACTTTGTTAAATTCGTCAATTTGCATATATAATTATGGAATTAATAATAGATGTCACTTTCACATATTTATATATTTATTTATTGCTTAAACTAAATACTCCTAGACCGTTCCCAGGCGGTCACCCATCCAATACCGGCCGCGGCCGACGCTATGACTTCGATTGTTGATCGTGGTCGGACTTGGACTTGTATTCAGCGCGGTATGGACGTTGGCAAACAAGTAAGAAATGTTAACAACAGCATCAGTGGCCAGCATTTCGTCGCGGTTACACTTTTTCGTGTAACTTCTGCCTAGCGCAGGAGTGTAAAGTGCGGCAAGGAACAAAAGTAAAGAAGTAATTATATATCAAAGCCATGTTCAAATTAAAATCATAACAGAATGGAATTGCTAAATTTGATTTTAGCTAGATAAGATATTTTAAAATCGGTATTAAATATATACATTTTATATATACTACAAGTACTAGTATAAACTTTTAAATTAAATAGACCAAACATGTAAAAGAGACAAAACATGTTTCGGAATTTTAATAAACATGCCTTAATAATTGAGTAAAATTGTTACTTTATTTTGAAAAGTATCTTTTATTGCGACCTCAATTCTTTTGGACATTACTTGATTATTATTTTTTAAATTTAAGTGTTAATATATATCTTTTTTTCCATATTATACATATCAGGTGTTTAAAAGCATTTTCTCGAGTACCGAATAATTAACAACGCACAAAATCAATGTCTCAATTTCGAAGGATTGTGTGTACAAATACACTTTTATATTCCCTCTAACGGTTATACGCGACTTAAGGCAGAGAAATCTTGACAAACGAGTCGACGAACCTTTTTGCCCGATATTTATTCAGTGAAAGTCACCCAGAATCACTGCGAATACAGTACAATACAGACGGACAGTGCAAAAGGAATCCTACAGATCGCTTAATGCCAAATAAATAAAGCATCGGAGGGCGGCGGCGGCGCGTAAAACACACTACGAGCTATTACAGTTATTTATCGCCAGTTAACCCGGCCAGCGAATAATGTCCTTCGGGCGCCGCCACCTGCACCGCCCCCACCTTAATCTCGACTAATGATGCTCGACGTTTGTCTTAACTGTGGCATTAATGTGAAAATAAAATGTGATGCTATCTTGTTTTCGGTGTACGTGTAAGTCCAATTATGAAGATAGTGTTTCAAGTGTTAAGCACTTAAGTTGGAGTCTCCATTATTCTACTTCTACTCCGGCGTCTGACAGTTGTAATCTTTTGACGTGAATAGGTCTATAAATCTGCTTCCATAGTGCGAGGCAATTCAGAAAATCGGTGATCAAAAAATCAGTGGATACAAATCGATGCAGGACTTTCATATCTATCATCTAAATACAAAATTTAATTACGCCATTAGACAGTAAAATGATCAAAGAATTCCTTACATTTACATATATAATCCAATATCGGCCTATAATCGTCTAAAAGCTAAATCAAAATAAAGAGATCTTATACGGTTGGAAAGGGTTTTCTAAAAAAAAACCAGGAATACCCATAAAACAATACGTGAGGCTGCTCAAGTGAACGATGCAAAAGCTTCTAAATCAATGTTGAACTGTATAGAGATCGATTATGTGAGAACACAGATTTTTAAATACACATTTAGCAGCAGCTAGTACACGTTTCACTACTTCTTTGATAACTACTCGAAATCCGGAAGACTTCTTAGTATTAAAAATATATTGTTATAATTATTTCAAAGGGTGCCTACCTGAATAAAGTCTGTCTAGCTTTACCCAAGGGCACACGGGCATGCGAACCTAGAGTCCTCGAGCTGTTATCTGTTCCAGTCATTTCTTCCAGGGATGGCAGTATCTTTCCACCTATCCTTCATATTACAAAACCTCAATATCGAGACTTACTGGTGTTCATGCGTTCATCAGAGTCAAAGAGGATGCTGGGGTGTTGGCTTCATCATATCGTAAATATTATCTAAACGTGTAAACGGTTAGAATGTAAATCAATGTTCTCCTGGCTCCGAGTTAAAATTTTTATTTAGGTCTATATGCCCTAGATAAGTCCAAGCCGTAAAGTAAGAGGGCTTTTAGGCTGATGTGAGACACGTATTAGTGAAATATGACAAAACGAAAGGATCGCAATGTTAGGTGATTTTAATGGTTGAGTGGGTATGTAGCGGGATGTATATGAGGAAGATATTTACATGCTAGTAGACTATGCAAAGTTACAATTTAACTTTGAGGGCTCTTTGTGCGCATATTCAGGGTTACTTTTTAAAGCTATGAAATAAAGATAATTTGAATTTGAATTTTAAAGTGCTTGGTAAATTTAGACATGAAAGAGAGAATGGTAATAGTGATTGCGTTACCCTACTTAACTTATGTCACAAATACTATGTTTGACCACAGAAGGATACACTCATATATTTGGTGAAGGAGAACACGAAAGCATGATAAACAATAATTGTGGATAATCGTTGAGGAGAAAAGTTATGGATACGAGAGTGTACAATGACGTCGACATTAGCACAGACCATTTCGTAGTCGAATTAAGGCTTTATGCCAGCGTTGGAGACACCATGCCAAAACTATCACTACAGAGATAAAGTTAATAAAAGTTGGTAGCTTCAGGATCAGAATATACAAGGTGAGTATGCAAAGCGATTGAAAAATAGTTTGGGTCATCACACAGTAAGGATGTCTAGAAATTGATGAATTGTAGAAGGTAAATTCAAATTCACATTCAAAATTTATTTATTTCATAAGTTATAATATACACCTGAAATACATCATAACATTTATAGAATTTGGGTTTTAATTATTTATACTTTTTAATTATCACTCGTTCGTAAGACAGTTATCCCTCAAAAGAACGAGCAAGAAACTTAAGAATAGCTCTTTGCAAACGAATTACATAGAAATACAATCATATATAAAAACAATTGCAGGAAAACCTGAAGGAAGTCGTGTTCATTATGGCTGTTTATCCTCTAAATATTCAGAGATTGTATAATAAGCTTTTGTGCAAGGTGTTTGCTTAATAAATACTTTAAATTGGTATAAAGGTAAATTTTGTATATCAACAGGAATCGAAACGGTCACGAAATCTGTATTAGTAGACGAAGCGAAGATGTGGACTGAATAAGATGACAAATGTTAACAAGAAAGATCATGAATGATGGAATTTTGAAGTAAGGAAAATAGTCAGTGTAAAGAAAAAACATGGCTGGATTTGCTTTTGCAAAGGAACCACAAAGTGGTCAGGAAGGACAGATTTAAATTTAAGAAAAACAATAAAATAAAAGAATGCTGTGACAGGAGATTCTCGCATAATTTCTGGGCAAATCTTAAACTTTTGAAATGTGGTGAAAAAGTCCTGAAATAATTACGAGACATAGTGTATTAATGTGATTAGAGACGATGAGAGACATTTGCTATATATATATATATATATATATATATATATATATATATATATATATATATATACATAGGCAAAATGAAGGAATGATGTAGAATCGTCTAGTTTAGAAAAATTGAGAAGCAATAATATTTTGTTTCTCTGCCAGTGAAACGGCAAATATTAAAGGCTTTGAAGTTTGCCGCCTCACTCTGATGATCGCCGCTATTCGGCTTGCTCGCTCATTTGATTCCGTGAGTATGAGTAAGTCGTGTATATATTTTCATTGGGTTTTCAAAATCTTTCGCGGGCCGAATCAAATCTTTCAGCGGCCAGATGTGACCTGCGGGCTAGTTATTGCCCACATATGAAGTAAACGCCGCCGGGTTGCGAACGCATGAGATGGTAATTAAAATGAATGATTATGTTAAGAAAACAGGAATGAAGGTAAATGTTAGCAAGGGTAGGGTGATGGTGTTTGAAAGAGGTGAATACGACTGCGATGTATATAGACGGTAGAGAGTCGAAAATGTGAAGTTTGTATACTTGAGTAGTCTGTTTTACAAGCGATGGTAATCATGACAGAGTTATTGAAAGGACAAATGGAGCCTTGATTGCTATTATGAATAATATAATTGTTTCACCACCATCGCGCTTGGATATTCATAATGAGGTCCTGCTACCTACGCTTGTGTATAGTAGTGAAAGTATGGCAGAAGAAAATGAAAGTAAGATCAATGCGGTGGAAATATGATCTCTTTGTAGTATATGAGAGTGTTTCGGAAAGCTAGATGTAGGAACAGTGATGTCAGGGAGTGATGTGGTTCCAAGGAAGATGTAGTGACTAAAGTAGAAAGAGGTGTGTTGCGGTGGTTTGGCCATCTGGAAAGGATAATTGAAAGTAGACTTACAAAGCAAATATATAGAGCAAATATGTGTGATAGAAAGCTCGGCAGGGTCGTCCTATTAAATACTATGCAGATCAAATCAAAATATTTAAAAGGACGAAATTTTGAGCCCCGAAACCGACAAAAATTGCATGAAAAGATTGATGTATGGATGAATGTCAGTAAAGCGAGAGAGATACGTAAAGATCGTACTATGTGAAAATTTATAGTCTCTGCCTACCCTTCTAGGAAATAAGCGAGAGTTTATAATATTATTAATTCGTTTAAAGACAGTATTATCCGTTACGTACACGTATTCCCGTAAAATATATAGCCGTGTTCACGACACAGCCTTTATCGTTGATCGTTAACTTTAGTAAATAAACTAAAAATTATCCCAATACATTTGAAATTTTAAATAGAGGCTCATAACTTAAGCCCTCCACGCTGGCTCAGAATCGGGAGTTGCTGCTTTGTGTCGCTGACACTTCGTCAACGTCCAGGCACAACGGTCTAACGTGTCCCCGAGACACGGATCGTATGATTTAATTTGACCTATTGATTCAAACTCAGAACCTTTCAGTTCATAGACAACGCTCTTGACTACAAGTCTATTAGCGTTACCAGTTTTAGTAACTTAAGCTTTATATCCATAACTTCGCTTGCGCAGGCAGGAGGCAGGATGCAGGCGGGCGCACGGTGCGTGCTACGCCTACTGCTAGTGCACGCGGCCAGGCGCCGGGGACCTCGACCAGGGTTAGTCATTATTGTGTAGTTCAAAGTAGTCTTATTATATTAAAGTATTTTTAGAAAGAGATCCTTTCTATAAAATTGTAGCTCAAAAATAAGTATGTTCATAATGTTTTATAGATCTCAATAATGAATATTCTATCATTGAAACCCACCCATCACTGTGCAGTTGTGTACCTTTGTCGATATGTTGAGGCTGGTAATGAAAAGCAATAGAGAAAATACAATACAATACAACGCTACCTTCATAAGGCAAAAAATTGTTAGTGGAAATTTGACTCTTGGTGTTTTTTGGTTTTCAAATTTTGAAGTGATTATTCTCGTTTGTGTAAATAGAGAATAATTAATATTATCATGCAGTGTTAAAAGCGGATCAACTTCTTTTTAACGAAGATTATCTAGGTTTCATCTTGGTTCGACGACTTACCCTAAAGATAAATTCTCCCGCATCCCATAATTCGTGTATGAATTACGTTTCGGATACTATATGTCCTATGAACAACCAAAAAAATAAAGTCTCCTTTTTTACAAATTTAAAAAGCCCCGCCGTTTCGCTACCGAATGTGCGTTCACGCGCGATTTGATACGGCGTACAAATCAAAACAAAATATATGTCCCGGGGCGGCGGCGGCGGAGCCCATGGAAAATACCTTAAAAAGCTGCTCGCGTGATTGTCGAGGATAATTCCGGGCTTTTTCCGTCCGCACGGCGCGGGCGCGCAGGTACTCCGGCCAATATTTTATCTGTTCAGCGTAAAAGGAAAATAAACTTTTGTATAGCTATCCCCTCGCTTATTCCCGAATTTACTTTACGCTGCGAGATTTTTTTCTGGATCTAAACAAGGATATCCTGCGCTATTTGATTTGTAAACATGGAAAATGTTTTATTTGTTGCGGCCTTGTAGATGAATGTGGTCGCGTGTACATTATTTTTATGTTGCTTTGTAGAATAGAATCAAAGTATAGTAATTGTGTTTTATCTACGTAATAATGAATACAATAAAATTGAGCGTCTATGTCCGTTTGTCGGACGACTCCTCGAGACAGCTGAACGGGTTGTAAGCGAATGTTGAAACGAAACCCTATGGCCTACATGTATATCTACTGTTTGGTATACATGTGTGCATCAGCACGCGGGATCGTCAAGTCAATTTATTTAATAAAATTATGTAGCGCGGAAGTCTGACTGAATCGGGAACAGTTCTACTCTTACAGGGTTCACGATCTGGATTTAGATTTTATCGCATTGTTGTGAAACTTCACAAGATATTTCGTTCTTGCGTGCTTTTCATACTCTATGATAAATAGAGCTCCTAGCTCTCTTCCTTACATCAGGTGTTTCCTCACTCGTTGGGTGTGTTGTACCGATATACGTCAGCCAGCGAGACCGCTAGGAAATTAGAGCGACCGCAGTCTAGCTCTGTTCCGTTTTGAGTGTGGAATCGAAACGGCACATTTTGCGCGGCCATGTAAGTAGCGTTTATTGGCACTGGGAGCTCCAATCCGTAAGATACAAACAATTAAAATGTATGTGCTCAACATCAAATTATAAAGAATGAAAGTATTTAATTTTCTGAGTTTTCTAGTGTTTCGGTCACATTGCAAATGTCTGTATAGAATGACGTTACATTTCGATATTTCTCAATCATCGCAACCTCAGAATAAACATCTTTAGCACTAGGATATCAACGTAGAAGCTCAGTATAAAACTGTCCATATTACAGTTAAATGAAATATTATATCGACAAAGTATCGGTTACTATTAATTCAGATCTCAAATGAGGCAAATAATATGGAATAAAATATCAATCTCAATAAAATTAATCAACCCTGCGTTCAAATTTCCTAAGTGCGTTAGAGCGCTCCGATTCGTTCATGCACTTATTAAAATATGAATTATATAAATTTCTTCAAATAAATAAACTTCAAGTAAATTACACCTTAAAATCAAAATGAAAAAGGCAAATAACACATTTTACATAATACGCAGTGAAATAAAATAATATGCAATGAAGTTAAATTAAAGAAAAGATATAAAATGAAATTAAGTGTAAGCAGTAAAGTATTATAGTTAAGCATATAAAAAAATATCATTATCATGTTGTGCAAGGTTTCCGATGAACCGTACTTATTTCAGAAAATTATTTATTACGTGACTCTGTACAATGTTTGATTTTTGTGTACCAGAACTACTTCTAGGGATAGAAGTTCAATTCGAAATGAAGCCAGGAGTTTGACCTGACCTCCTTGTAGATGGAACCCCGCTTGGTGACCCTTGTAACCCTCGACAAACATTTCTGATGCGTATCAGACTTGCTCATCTACCTCCAGTATTTTAAATACGACATCACCATAAATCAAATGCAAAAGGAAATTTAATATCTAGGATGATAAACTTTATTTCAATATTAGGGACAGCATGAGCGAGCCAGTGCTCATTCAGGCGAATGAATTGCCAGGCTGAAAAATAACTATTTATGAGGAATGCGCACACGAAAGAATAATAAAATATTAAGTACGCAATAAAATTGTATTTCTCCTGGCTCACCGTCCGTGGCTTCTGCTGCAATGCAATCCATGCAATTCTGATACATACGATCTGCAAAGTGAACTTAGCAGATCGTTCATCTCGATTGTCCCGCGGTCGCGCCGAGGTCAGCGTCGATCGCGGCCTCTCCGGGCGGCCGTACTCGTCTCTCGTGGTTTAAAACGACTCGCTTTCACGTGTTCCAAAACCGACTGCCGTACCCCGCGCCCCCGGCTCAGCGCCGGCGCATCTTATCACCCGGCTCTATTATTTTCCTTTCAATTGGCTTTGTAAGGATACATGCAGTTTTCTTTCTTTTTTTTGCCTAGAGACTCCGAAGAAAAGGGCGCACATTGTGATTTGTAACATTCATGTAAAGACACACGAAACTTAATTTAAACTTACGAAATAAAAATATAAAAGTAGTAGCCCAATTCACGTCATGAATTGAAATAATTAATTTTAATAAAATAATCAAATTAAATCAAATCACCTACCAATGAATATCAATATATCAATCAAAAAAAAAACCAATCAAAACCTAAACAGTCTTAATTAAAATCATCGATACTTCACCTAATCATCTAAATTAAAGTATACAAATATCACACCTAATTCTATTCATAAAGTCAATTATAATCATATCCAAAAATACAACTTTATTGACCATAGACTGTCCTTATATCAAAATATGAACAAAACATGATAACAAAATATGTGTAGTGAAATGTATATAAATTTATAATAAAATCTCAATTGAAAATTTTCGGACAGCCAGATGAGGGCCAAAATCTTATAGCATAAGATGTAGTGTGTATGGTCCCTTTATATGTCTTTATTTTTACTATGAATGGTCAAACGTACCTTAAACAACGACACACGTCCATGACAATTTATGTGAACCAAAACTCTTTTTCTTACAATGATTTTTTATTACCCTTTTTTTATATAGTTATAAAGAAACGCGTTGGTCGAACTAAACACGACCGAAAAGATATTTTTGTTTCAACGGCACAAGTCCGTCAAAAATAATGAATTACTCTGCATTTTTATGAATTCGAATGTATTTTAGTATTTTATTTGTAGACATAAAAATACGTTTCATTGTGGTATAGAGGTAGTACATTTCTTTAAATAGAATGAGAAATATTTATGGGACAATTAAAAAGGCATTAGAATATAACAGAGATCGAAAAGAACCACTGTTAAGTATTGGTTTACGTATAGCGAAGCGCACGGGAAGTGGCTGGTATATAAGTATGTAGTATCTGGATGACCGAGCTTTGCTCAATATTTTTTATTGGTAAATCGTATTTCCTTAGAAAATGTATTTAAATATGAATCACATACTGATTAAATATGAATAATATTTTTCGATGTTACCGCGCTTTTTTCAAAGACCTTGTAAGCATTTTTAAGTGAACAAGTTAGTTAAAAAGATACATATTGTATCAATAATATAAGTAAACAATAGATTTACTTGGTCTAACCTCAAATCAAACACTCATTGGCTTTATGTTACTTAACAAGGCCCTCTATTGTCAAGTAGTTTTAGTGTTGCTGTGTACGTAAAGCAGTTAGTCGCTTCCAATAATGGTTATTCTCATAAAAAAATGAACTCGGAAAAAAAGTATAAAACTTGAAATATTAATTACGTTGAATCGAAACGGGATTTACCAACTGTATTATTATAATCTCGTCGATAATCGCTAAATTTACCTTCGTATTCTAATTCTTATCCTGAAAACACAAATAAAACTAAGTTTTCTAAAAATGAGACCTAGTTAGATCAATTTATCGCCCCAAACCCCCAGCATATTAAATTTTATGGAAATCGTTGGAGCTGTTTCAAGATTTTGATTGTTATATATATATCAATTGTTTCGTGGACGCTCAACGGCGTCAGTTTTAAAATTTAGCCTTTCTTTAATGCATAACTCTCAGTCTGCGTGAGATATACTACGTGATTTTCGGCTAACTCTTCCATCGCAAGCATACTTACTTCTCGCAGATTTCTTACGGTATTTCATTTTATTCAGTAAATCCAAAACAACATGGGTGGTATGCCCTTTACTACTATGATGTAAATCATAGGTATGTATGATTACTTTCAAATCACATCATTTCATAATATTATAATAGTATTTATTTTCTATATTTCAAGGACATTCCGAATATAGACTTCCACTGTAATAATTTACTTCATTTTATGCAGTACAAAAATTGCTACCATAGATAACTCTTATTTCATTGTAGATAGCTAAACACGCTTGCTCGAAATATTTTATTATTCATGACAGCAAACAAGGCTTTGTTTTCTGTCATGAATTCAATCATTTATTCTCTACTACATTTGCCAAACAGATTTCTCCATCAAATTACTCAGACAGATCTTCATGAATAGGTTAAAAATCACTGCGCTGCACATCCCTGTCTAACATTCTACGGTTGACGAGTTGATCTGTGTATAACCTATTTATTTTAATGAAAGCACTGATTTTTATACAAAAACACTATACCGTCCGTAAGTAACTCATAAATAGGGGTCTTCCATTGATCATTTCTTCCCACTATAGCTTAAACTTTTTTAAAATTGCAAAATCCAGAAAGAATATTAATGCTTTTCAAAAATCGATCCATGACCGTTCTCAAAGATAAGCTTCATCAGAATATCCAACATCTTTTCAAATGGTGCTTGTGCATCGCAAATCTTAATTTCAATCACATCTACAATTGTCAGTAATATTTTTTTGTTATCATTCACCAAGAAGGTTGAGGTGTTTAAAATGTGCAGTTAATTGAATAAAAACTGAAATGAATGTCTGTATGAAAAGCTGATTCTTTTATAAACATTATGATAAATCCTTAAAGATTCTATACAAAGTAAGTCTTAAACGAACTCAAACACATTATTGTTATTTACTCTGTTAGGACATTTACAGGCATACAAATACAAACTCATTTGAATTTATCAGTTGCTAATCGTCAAAATTAAAAGTTGACCACATAAAATACGTTGTTCGAACTTCACATGATAGTTAACCGTAATGTTAGAGATGCACAGGGCTACCTTTGAACCGTGAGTCAATTTTAAAATTTCCCATTTAGCTATTTTGTAACATGGACAGCCGTAACATAATTGGTTAATTCTATTTTACTTCAATTATTTTCTTATTAATACATTTAGAGATAATAATCGATATCCTCCTTCGTAATTTAATTCTGAGATTTAACTACAAACTTACTAATTATGTATCACGTTCTCTAGTAAAAAAAAAACATCCGATTTATCAAATATTGTGTATGAACTCGAGTTTCAACATAAAAATCCTTCACTGATTATACATCTATATGCATTATTAAAGAAATTGTTTTTAATTTCAAGACGTTTTGATGATAAGATTTCGGGTACCTGTCATGAAATCCTAAGCATGTTTTATAGATTGCGATGTTATTGGATAGAGGCCTAACGACATTGACAACTAAAATTGTCAAAACATAGAATAAAATTTTAATAATAGAAACAGTAACTTAGAATTCGACAGCGACCTATCAGTTAACTCAACTTTAACGTTGACACAAAAAAAAATTGATAGTTTTGCTAAGTGTTACAGTAAATATTAAGTTAAATATTTAAATTTTGTATTGAATATTGCCGATTTTGAAATATTCCGCCGTCGATAATAATTTTTTAGTTGATTTTCTACTTTTCTGTTTCACAATGTTTATTTTTTTATTTATCTACGTTATCATCTTTATATATACCTTGTGATCTATAAAATTGAATATATATTTAAGTTGGTGTGGTTTTTATGCGGTGTTCTATTTTCCTTTAATAGTTCTAGTCTTCTAGACAGTTTTTCTTTATAGAAGTACAGCCGTTTGACAGTCATCCGTTTTCGTGACAAGTCGGCTGTAGTAAAATATTCTTCCCGTCACAACCGAGGAACGTGTTACTTGCCCTCGAAAACAATTTCGGCGCAGGACATTTCGGCGTAATCCGCGCGACGCTCGCGAGGGCCGTCTGTTTACGGTTGGACGTGAGCGATTACTTCGTCGATATTCCGGTATGAATACTCGCTATAGGTGTTCGGGCCGATTGCGGCTAATGTTGGCGTACGCATATTTTTCTGCTCTTGAATTAATTGCATAAAACGAAATTTACATTAAACGACATTTACAAATATGATATTTTCTAATTCTGTATACAGGGTCTAAGGACGGTCGGGCAAATACTGAAATTCTAAATACAGACTACTATTAAATCTCTGATCAGTGTTATTTATTCGGGGCCTTATTACGTAAAAGTAGAAATCGATTGCGATTCCGGAATCGATTTGTGAGTCGAAATTGTTAGGTATAAAAATGTTATTCTTATATGCAATTTTGAGTGACTTTAAAGAGTCAGATTAAATTTAAACTTTGCGCACTTATCGAGGACCGATAGCTGTACAATAATATGGTATAATTGAACTGATCTGATGAATGAGCCAGAAGGTAGGCACAGGAACACTATAACAGAATAACATATCCTAGTCGTATTTGAGCTTGTTAGAGTTCTCTTGAGATGTACTCTCCACCATGAGTGATTTTCAGGGTCTGATGATGGAGCAGAAGGTAAGGACTAGTACTCCATAATAGAACAACGTAACTTAGTCGTATGTGTTCTTAATAGAATTTTTAAGTGGACTTTGACCATAATGGCTTTCAGGGTCTGATGATGGAGTCCGACGGTTGGTACCGGAATTAACATATCATAACGGGACAATATATCTAACCATATTTGGGCTTGTTGGAATGGCCCTGAAATGGATTTTGACCACGATTGACTTTCAGGGTCTGACGATGGAGCTTCCAGCTCCGTTATCAGACCCTGAAAGCCAATCATGGTCAAAGTGTATTCCACGAGAATATCAACAAGTCCAAACATGGCTAGGTTGTGTTGTTTCATTATGAAGTACTTAGCGTCTACCTTCCGGTTCCATCATCAGACCCTGGAAACCAATCACGGTTAAAGTGCATTCCAAGACAATTCCAACAACCGCAAACACCGCTTGGATATGTTGTTCTATTATAGAGTACTAGTGCTTACCTTCCAGCTGCATCATCAGACCCTGAAAATCGTTCATGGTCAAAGTACATCTTAAGACGATTTCTACAAGACCAAACACGGCCAGGATACGTTGTTTTATTATGGAGTTCCTGTGTTTATCTTCTGGCTCCATCATCAGACCCTGAAAGCCAATTATGGTCAAAGTCCATTTAAAAATTCCATGCAGCCCAAATAAGACTAGACTACGTTGTTCTATTATGGAGTGCTAGTGCTTACCTGCGTCTCCATCATCAGATCCTGAAAATCACTCATGGTGAGAGTACATCTCAAGACAACTCTAACAAGCTCAAACACGTCTAGGATATGTTATTCCATTTTGGAATTCCTGTGCCTACCTTCTGGCTCCATCAAGATCAGTCCAATTATACCATATTATTGTAAATTTTGGTCCTCGATAAATGTGTAAAGATTTTGTTTAATCTAACGATTTACATAAAAAATAATTATTCACTTTGTATGAAATACGAATGACGGAAAATCGATTGTAAATCGCTTGAGAATCGCTATAGACCAGTCTTCGGTTTGAGAGCGTAATTCTCGAATAATTGCGAATCGCGATCCCTAACGGTTTTGAATTCAAATATGCGATTATTATTATAATTTAGTGATTTCATTGTAGAGGCAACACTGTTAATAGAAAGACAATTAGTATTTCGAAATATCAACTTGGGAATTAGTAAAATAAATTTAAAATCTGCGAAATCAGAAATCGATTTCTTTTAGGTATATAAGGCCCCGGAAACGCAATTCTAAAATTTTGATATGATTACCACGCAGTAAGGCAAACTCGCTGTGTGTATTACCTAGCAATACGCATCCGCGTACGCACCTGAGCGTTGATTATTGTATCGCGCGATACATTGCTGTTGTTGAAATTATGTTTTTTATTATTTTTTTTGCATAGGATGGTTTGTTTGCTGGTATAAACAATTTTACTTAAAAAATTGAAAAAATCAGAATATTTTGACAATTTCCGGAGAAAAATTCCAGGGCCCATCGTTTCAGAATCATGATCTGAAGCCACCATTTTAGTATTTGCTCGACCGTCCCTTACACCTGTATATTTATAAATGCTTCTGCCACAGTGGCTGACCCTCGTTCTCTGACCCCGTGATAAGTGTCAGAGAGTGAGGCCTACGTAAAGACAAAAGCAGTCACTAGAAATCGTCGTAGTAAACGAAATAAGTTTACTTACTTGTGTAAAACAGTGATGTATTATTAAAAAGATAACGAGGTGTTGGATACTATTTGTGTCCATGCACAACTCTTACAGGTAACACGCATTTTAAACGTTTATGTACCACCAACACTTTTAACTGCAGATAGGTACGCAACGAGAAATGTCAAAGGCGATGCTCTGGAGATGTAGTAAAGAGAATCGTGTATATTAATGATAAACAAAATCCAAAATATAGAAGCTAGTGATATTTTGACAGAGGTCACTGAAATCTCCTAAAATGTATTTATATTACGATCGAAGATGATATTCAGTCACATCATATGACCCTAGTCTCTTTCGTTTGTATTTTTAAAATTTTATACCAGTGCTACAAGTATTAAATTTTATTTAAATACGATACGTAATAAGAATGTGATAACAAAATCCGTCCAGTATTGACATCTCTTTTTATGGATTAAAAAATATATTAAAGCATTTTTTTCGTGTATTTAAATATGGAAGAAATAAATTCTGGTAAAAATAAGAGTACTGTTTTTAAAACTATTTTAAGCAAATAATTGTAAGAAAGTTTTCATATCTTTAGTTTTACGTGACATCCTAAGACACATCGACGTAAAATAACGACAGTCACAAAGACTTTTCAATGTATCGCATATAAAAAAAGATTTTTTTGAATAGTGAATTCATAAATTTTTTTTCTCATATTTAGTTTGTTTGGCTTTTAAAACAAAATTTAATTAGAACAGTAATCCAAATCAATAGAATGAACCATTTTAAATTAAAAAAAATGTTAATATATTTTTTAAGCGTAGAAAAAAAATAAATAGTTATAATATGAAATTTCTAGGATAAAGTTTGTATTTTTAGTTTTGGGTAAAAAGAACAAATAAAGTTGATATCTGGATTTTGAAACGTATACAATTAAAAACGTATTATGGTAAATATTAGAATTCGATTGACAAACAATAAAAATATCACCTTGAACGAATGCGGCCTCAGTATTCGTACATGCTGGGTTACGACCCATTTCAAATATTGCGTGGTCACATTTTGCATAACTCCATCCGCGGGAGGGACCGATTGCGACAAAAGGTAGTTAGGTAAATGAAATTTATCGTTAGAAACCGAAGGGGTCGAAAATGAGGCCGCCCCGCCCGACCTCATTAATTATGGACCGGCGCGCGCGCTGTCGCCGGCCGCTTAACAAACCAATCTTGTCACGTTGAAACTATTCTTGTTGCATGTCCGTGGGTTTTCTGATCGTACGAATATAGGAAATTCGTAAAATTACATTTTGAAGTTGTCGTGTTTATTGCGTGGACGAACCCTTTGAGGCACTAATAGACAGACTTACACAACGCACCACGCGTGTGTTTGGATATGTTCGTGTAGAAAGAGTAAGTTTGAAATTTAACTTTATTGAAAGATTTCCTTCAAACTTCACATGCTTCGATTGCATTTAGATTTGGTATTTGAATAAAAATTTTAATAATAATTTGAATAAAGAAGTGGAATTAGTAATTGAAATAGGTATTTGAATAATTAACTATTTTTATTAAATATTGGTTATTCAAATATCAATTTCAACAATTAAATATTTTTATTCAACCATAAAAGGGAATTTTGAACAAGGTTTCATTTTAAGTTTAATTGAGAGAATTATATTATATTTGAAATTATCCTGCAGAATTAGCCTCTAAGTGACCTAGGTGGTTAATATGAAAATTCTGTTGTTTTCAGACGCTTAATTTTTGATTAGATCTTATTAAATCTGATCTTATTCTTCTCTCTTATAAATCTATGCAAATTTTGTGTGGTCATAGATAGTAAGGTTGACGTGACTTTTACACTTACTCACTTTATTTATTGAAGGAGAACAAATGAAATAAATTACTATACGTCTTTTAAATGTTTCGATTTAATATTTCATTTCAACATATTATTGGAAACTGCGCTCACAAGCAAAATAATTAAAAGTATAAAATAATTCCGTTAAAAAAAACAGAGAATCGTTAACAAGTTACCTCCGCCGCACTTGGGTTGTAGCCCAATGTGTATTTACATTCAAAAGGCATTTATTTTGAGTTAAAATCTAACATTAATGTTAGATTTTTCGTAAGCAATTCAAATATAATATGAGTAAAAATTATTGCGCTCTGGAATATTCGATGTTAGATTTAGTTTTAAATATTGTACTTAAACCTAACATTGACATCTAATAATTAGTTATAACTATCTTTTAATAATTGTAAATAAATTATGATTCCTTCGCATTCGAAGAACATTCACGACTATTTCTAAGGATATATATATATATATATATATATATATATATATATATATATCAGTTCTGTATTTAATTATTGTATCTTTGTTTTGCTGAATATATCTTCTGCTTTCTGCTTGTTTTCTTTTCACCCAGTTTCAATCTTCAAACTCTTAATGGAATCTAAGAATATTTTAAGAATACATGTTAAGTATAGAATCTGGGTCACTCAGAATACATCCATTCTAGTTAGTCAGAATGAGTTATACATTCATGGCATAAACTACAATGACATCCAAAGTCCACGAACAGACAAAACACAGTCGTTTCCTTTGATAGGCTGGCGGTTAGCGCTAATGGAGAAATAACAGATACACATTGAGTGTTGATGGCTCAATAGTTAAGGGCGTGTCCTTCCAACTAGAAGAATAGAAGGTACCGGATTTCAATTCTCCCAATAGGTGAATCGAATTGACTTATGAGTCTTTGACTTAGATCAAATTAAACCGTGCACCAGAGACACGTTA
>BGZK01003274.1:0-28547 GCA_005406025.1 Eumeta japonica
AACTTTTAGCCTTTAGGTAGTTATGGTATATTCGAGTTTCATAATATTTTAAATATATTGAATGTATTTATGTGATTTTAATAGCATTAGTTTTCGACTTTATGCGAAAATGTAGAAACTTATTTTCTGTTTGTCACAAATACATGAAAACAAAAAAAATTCAAAGATTCTTATTATCATAATTACCTTACAAGTAAAATAAAGCTAAGTTTAGGCACTTATAGTTCTTAAAAAAATAATTTTCACGTTTCTTCCAAGTCCTTAAATTCTAAACTATTTTAAATATTATGTTATATTGCCCGAAAACTAGGATTAGTGAGAAGGATTTTCATTTAGCAGATGTATTCCATAGTTACGACTACTAAATATGTGTAATAATTAATAATAGTAATAAACCGCAAACGATTTGGAGAAACATGAATTTAACTATTTAAGTTGTAAAGACGACGTCGATATACATGACGATTATTTATCGTTCCGTCAAGTTCGGTAAACCATCTCATTCCCAACTACGAGGCGGTATAACTACTATAAACTATCTTCCAACACTACTTTCACCTTCGCCATAAAGCTGATCTCGCTAACCCAATGCGCTTCGCAGTCAAATACTTGTCGCCCGCGCCGTGATGATGTTCGCAACTAGCAGAGATAAAGGATCGAGACGTAATGTTCCACGTGTTGTGATGAAACGGATTTTTTCATGAATCACTTCGGCAATAGAGAGTGTAAAGAGAAATCATATGTGAAAAAAGCAATAGAGAAATATATAATAATAATAATAATAATAATAATATAAACTTATGCCTATTTGTCAGAAGAGTAGGATTTCTACATGGCATATCTTCTTTGCTTCACTGGTATCTGTCAATATTTTCACGCGCGCTTTTAGTTTACGGGTACTTAAAATTTGACCCTTTTCAATATGCCACCAATTAAGTTTTCATAGAATTATATATATAAGATAATATTATTGAGGATTTTCAAAATAAACCACAAATTGTTTCTCTGAAAATACAAAGTTTTGTTTATTAAAACACACATTTATAACAATCATATTTTAACTATACCAATTACATTTTATCCTACCTGAAAAACAAAGAAACGACATTTAAAGTTCACTAATATCACCTCTTCAATTATACCTCTTTATTTATCTCTTATAAGTTTTTCAAACAGTAAAATGCACAAACACAATCTAATCATCCGCCACAATACCGCGTCCCGCCGCCCTGTGCCACATACCGATGTTCTAGGAGAAGTCAGAAACATAAAGGCAAATTTGAATTAATGAAATGTCATTTCATTATATCTGAGACAAAAATTCTAAATAATATATTTAAACAATGCACCTACAAGTTATCTTCATATTCGTTTTCTTCTACTTCATCTCTGCTGTGACAGGTGTAATTTTGTTATGTGGAATAAAGTTGATTCTGTTTTTGTGTTGCTGTGTCAATCTTGTAAATGGAGTTCGATATTTTCTATTATCTTGAAAGGGCCTATTTTAATTCGTCTAATTTCTTTCTATTAAGTCTATTTCCATTTTCTACGTATACACTGTCTCCTATCTCGAACTCTTGCATCTTTATTTCTATCAAATATTTTTGTTGTATTTGTGGGATTTTATTGTATTCTCTAATGCTAATATTCTATCAGCAATCCAACTTGTCTTCTTTCCTATTGTTTTAATTTCATTTGGTACGATACTGACATTTGTGCCATCCAGTAAATACTTTGGTGCAAAACCTGTAACCCTGTGTTCTGTTTCTGTTGTATTTCTGTATACATTCTCTGCTATTGTTGTCCATGTTCTCTTATTGTTTTTTCATTTATTCTACATCTTATTTTATTTACTATTGTTTGATTTAATCTTTCATTCAAGCCGTTCGAGAATGGTGTATTCACAGCTGTAAAATTAGTTTAATTTTATTCTCCTGCAAATGTTGTTTGAATTCTCTTGAATTAATACCGGGTATTGATCTGTCAGAATTATTCCGATCTCATCTGTCTCTAGTATTTTCTTTGTTAGTTTTATAAAGTCATTTGCATTCTGTGTTTTGATGTCGCAATAAACGCATATCTTGTGTAGTGGTCTACTAAAAGGTGTAGGTATTTCTTCGTTGTTCTAGATCCTCCAAACCACCTATAGTATCCATAGACATTATTTCGAATGGTTTTGTTGCTGGTCCCAGTTGTGACATTAAACCCAATTTTTCCTTGACATCTTGATTTATTTTTATACATATTTCACATGTTTTACAAATATTTATGATATTTTTGTTAGGTTTTTAGCTGTATATATTATTTATTTTTTTTTAATTGTCTGATTCCAATATGGCATAAATCTTCATGTAACTTTTTATAAATTTTTACTAAATTCTTCTGAGAGGATAATCTTTTCTAGTCTCTCATTTTTTATAATATATTTTATTTTTATATAGTAGATTTTGTTTTTTTCTTTTATTGTTTCATTTTTTCTTGGTCTTCAACTATATCTTTTATTTGTATTAAATTAACTATTTCAATAATTCCTCTTTGTTATCCTCTCTGATTCTAATACAGGGTTTCTGACTCAAACAGTCTGTTTCTACATTCTCTTTCCAGGTATGTATTTTACTGTAAAGTCATATTGAGATAGGTAATATGTGAGGTCACCCAATTTTCGTCTGTCCTGGATTTAATAGTTCATGTTCTCTAGAGGTTTGTGGTAATGAATAAATAGTGAAATGCTTTCACAATTACAGTGTTGCCAAATTTAACTGCTTCTTTATGTAAACATTCCAAGTATATAGCTATTTACGTTTTTCACTTCATTCAGTTCTTGAAAAATATGCCACCGGTTTAACTTTACCACTATTTTGTCTGTTTTATATTGCCCGATCCCTCTAGAGATCCATCTAGTCAAATATTTTATTGGTAATCTTTGTCGAAAATTTCCAATACAAGGTTGAGAACGATAAACATCTTTTATTTGATTAAAGATTTTCACACTTCTATAGACGACACAAACTTTTCATGTTTCTTAATAAATTATTAATGGGCTAAAATAATTGAAACTTCTTGGTATGTATTCAGTGGTAGGAAGATTTCCCAAATTGTCAATATCTTCTTTGCGTCTTGGAGTTGGCAACTATCTTAGAGATTAAATTGTTTTTACAGGTCTTACTGAATTGTTTTCGATATACATGGCTGAGGTAAGTTTAGAGAACTCGAAGCAATAAGATAATATTATGTAATTTTCAAAATAAACCTTCTTTTATTTTGTCTGAAATACATTTCTTTATGTTTATTTTCTTCACTGGTAATCATATCAAAATATCACCAATTTAGTTTATGGGTACCTGTAAATTTGACTTTCATTAAAGTTGCTTAGAATTCTCTGAAAATATACTCTTGATTTTTCAAAATAAACCAGACAGGTCCACTGAAAATACAATCTTGCGTCAAATCCGTCATTTTTATACTTCCACCGGAAGTTTATGCCCAAATACCGAGTTTATGACGGTTAGTAAACTAATACAATTTCAATTTTAGTAATTAAATCTCTATTAGCGGGAAGGGTTGAATGTGGAACAACAATTTTAAATAGTTCTCTAAACTACACATACGGATTTTCTATTTTCAGTTCTTAAAATGCAATCTCACTGTGACGGTGAATTTTGTATGATTCTCTAGTTAAATTATTTTTAGCAATGCATGGTTATCTTGTATTCAATTTCTAATCTATCTCTATTGTACATTGTAAGGTCTTTTTAAGTATCTATTTCATTTGTAATCTATGAGCCTCATATTCTCTATACCTGATCCTATATCAACTCTTGTCTTTCTATTTCTATTTATATTCATTGTATACTTGTCTTATCTCATTTTATTTTCATTATCTAATATTCTGTCAAACTTTACAATTTTCTTGTTTCCAATATTCATTGAAATTTATTGAAATGTTTTTATATTCTTTTTCTTCTTTATTTGGTGCAAAACCTGTGTGTGTTCTGTTTCGTTGTATTTCTGTATACATTCTCTTGCTATTGTTGTCCATGTTCTCTTATTGTTTTTCATTTATTCTACATCTTATTTTATTTACTATTGTTTGATTTAATCTTTCATTCAAGCCGTTCGAGAATGGTGTATTCTGGCTGTAAAAATTAGTTTAATTTTATTCTCCTAAATGTTGTTTGAATTCTCTTGAATTAATACCAGGTGATCTGTCAAGAATTATTCCGATCTCATCTGTCTCTAGTATTTTCTTTGTTAGTTTTATAAAGTCATTTGCATTCTGTGTTTTGATGTCGCAATAAACGCATATCTTGTGTAGTGGTCTACTAAAAGGTGTAGGTATTTCTTCTTGTTGTTCCTCAAAACCACCTATAGTATCCATAGACATTATTTCAGAAGGTTTTGTTGCTGGTCCCATTGTGACATTAAACCAATTTTCCTTGACATCTTGATTTATTTTTTTATACATATTTCACATGTTTTTACAAATATTTATGATATTTTTTGTTGGGTTTTTAGCTGTATATATTGGGCTTATTTTTTTGTAATTGTCTGATTCCAATATGGCATAAATCTTCATGTACCTTTTTATAAATTTTTACTAAATTCTTCTGAGGATAATCTTTTCTAGTCTCTTCATTTTTTTATAATATATTTTATTTTTATATAGTAGATTTTGTTTTTCTTTTATTGTTTCATTTTTTCTTGGTCTTCAACTATATCTTTTATTTGTATTAAATTAATATTTCCAATAATTCCTCTTTGTTATCCTCTGATTCTAATACAGGGTTTCGACTCAAACAGTCTGCTTCTACATTCTCTTTCCAGGTATGTATTTTACTGTAAGTCATATTGAGATAGGTAATATGAAAGTCACCAATTCTTCGTCTGTCCTGGATTTAATATTCATGTTCTCTAGAGGTTTGTGGTCTGAATAAATAGTGAAATGCTTCAATTAGCCAGTGTTGCCAATATTTAACTGCTTTTTTATAGCTAAACATTCCAAATTATATAGCCTTTTTACGTTTTGAGCTTCATTCAGTTTTTTGAAAAATATACCACCGGTTTGTCTTTACCATCCATTTGTGTCTGTTTTAGTATTGCCCCGATACCCTCTAGAGATCCATCTGTAAATATTTTTATTGGTAAATCTTTGTCGAAAATTTCCAACACAGGTTGAGAACATAAACATCTTTTATTTGATTAAATGATTCTTCACACTTCTCTGACCACACAAACTTTTCATTTTTTCTTAATAAATTATGTAATGGGTCTAAAATAATTGCGCTTCTTGGTATGTATTCGTGGTAGAAGTTTATTTTCCCAAAATTGTCGAATATTTTTGCGTCTTAGGTTGGAAACTGTCTTATTGATTAAATTGTCTTTTAGGGTCTTACTGAATTGTTTTCGATTACATGGCCAGGTACTTTACTGAACTCGAGCAAAAGTACATTTGTAAACTTCAATCTAAAGCCTTCTTTTATTATTGCCTCCAATACATTTCTTATATACTATGTTCTTCAAAGGTGGTCGAATATATCAAAATATCATCAATATAGTTTATGGCGTATCCTGTGGTTGTGCTTTCTTAGAATGTTGCTTAGAATTCTCTGAAAATTGCTGGTGATGTTTTCAAGCCGAAGGAGACAGGTCCACTGAAAATGGCCATCTTGTGACAAATCCTGTCTTTTTTCTATCTTCCACCCGAAGTGGTATTGCCCAAAATGCCGAGTTTATGTCCAGTGTAGTAAAATACATACAATTTCTAGTTTTAGTAATTAAATCATCTATGTGGGAAGGGTTGAGCTTGTGGAACAACAATTTTGTTTAGTTCTCTGAAATCTACACACGACGGGATTTTTCTATTTTCACCTTTTAAATGCCAATGTCACTGGAGCGAACGGACTGTATGATTCCTCTATTAAATTATTTCTTAGCAACATGGCTATTTGCTCTTCAATTTCTAATCTATCTTCTATTGTACATCTGTATGGTCTTTTACTACAGTATCTATTTACTTGTAAATCTATGTGAGCCTCATAATCTCTGACCGATCCTATATCGTACTTGTCTTTGCTAAAATTGTTTTATATTCATTTATAATTTTCTCTATCTCAGTTTTCTTTCATTATCTAAATGGTCTGTCAAACTTACAAATTCTTCTGTTTCCAAATATTCATTGAAATTTATTGCAAATGTTTTTATATTCTTTTCTTCATATACTATCTTTAGACATTCTGTCTATTTTATTTGTTATTTTCTTTGTTCTATCTGCAAGTCCTCATTTTGAGTTAATTTGAATTTCTTTATCATATCCAATCCGATTATAAAATCATCAAATCTTCATTTTCTACTATATGTACATCCACTTCTTCTTCTAAATCAAATATTTTTACTTTTATTGTTATCAAGCCATCTGTCTTCTTACACCATTAACCGTTTTCATATATGCTATATTCACATTATCCTTTTTTCTTTTTACTTTAATCAATCTTGAATTTATTAAAGAGATCTGTGAGCCTGAATCGTAAATGCCACTCACTTCTAGTTTATTTTCTAATAAGAGCTTGATTTTGATTAATGGCGTGCTTACTCGTTTTTTTAAATTGTTTATATCTACTTCAATTATGGAGTTGTTATTTGTTTCTGATTTTGGAAATTTTCAGATTCATTTTATTTTTCCTGAACCAACATGACTCCTCCGGATGGTATCTAATTCCTTTGTCTAGAGATTCACAAGTCTTGGGATTTCTTCTCATTAGTTTTATTTTATAAAAAGATGTACTACTCTTCATCATAGTTGGGTTTTTCTTATACATCATACCTTCATATTTTCTTATTTCGTTGAACAAATCAGTGGTGTCGTTGAGTTCATCCCTGTTTAACTTTTGTAAGATAACAGGTAAGCCTGTTTGCGATAAGATCTATCATTATTGTTTTAGTCCATCGATTTGTTTACATAGTAGAAGCCGTTCTTTTTTATAGCATAATCAATTAATAGTCCTTCTTTATATCTGAATGTGAAAGCATAAGTGACTACATCCCATCCTCGGTTTTTAAAGGTTTCTACAAATTTGTTTTTCCATTCAATCCATTCCGAATTTATTGATAGTTTTATGGCCATCGATTTATACCAGTCCAAACAAGATTTTTCTAAAAATAGTCGCAATATATCTATTTTTGTTTCATCTTTTATTATATTAAAGCGGTCACACTCTTTTTCAAAATTTTCTATCCATTGCGTTGCATTAGAGTTCCTGCTTGTGAATTTTTCAATAATAAATTTCTCTGAAATATGTTTTAGGTTATGTTGATTTTCTTTCTTTGTTGTAGTTTCTATTAATTTTCCAAGATATGTTGCAAATTATCATCTTTGCCCCTTTGTTGGTTTGTGCTCATTTCTTCTAAATACTGATCTAAAATTGCATATTACCTTCCTCATCCATGTATGTTTGCTTAAGATCTTCATTTAATTTTATCCATATTTTTCTACTTTGATGCCTTTTCTTTATACTATTTTTGTTTTTGGGAAGAGCTCAATTTTACAATATGTGTATGATGAATTACCGGCTTCAGTTCATCCGGTAAAACATAATATTTTCCTTCTTCTGTAGATATTGACGTTATACTTAATACATTAGTTTTGCCATCATTTGAGGCTATCATCGTAAATTCGAATTGCAGCCGGTCCATATTGTTTTAGTTTACGAAAATGTCGTTTTATAAGATAATATTATTGAGGATTTTCAAAATAAACCACAAATTGTTTCTCTGAAAATACAAAGTTTTGTTTATTAAAACACACATTTATAACAATCATATTTTAACTATACCAATTACATTTTTATCCTACCTGAAAATACAAAGAAACGACATTTAAAGTTCACTAATATCACCTCTTCAATTATACCTCTTTATTTATCTCTTATAAGTTTTCAAACAGTAAAATGCACAAACACAATCTAATCATCCGCCATTACAATACCGCGTCCTCGCCGCCGCTGCGCCACATACCGATGTTCTATGACAGTCTAGAAACGCGCAAGCTAACAAATTTGAATTAATGAAATGTCATTTCATTATATCTCCTCCGAGACAAAATTCTAAATAATATATTTAAACAATGCACCTACAAGTTATCTTCATATTCGTTTTCTTCTACTTCATCTTCTGCTGTGACAGGGTGTAATTTTGTTATGTGGAATAAAGTTGATTCTGTTTTTGTGTTGCCGGTGTCAATCTTGTAAATGGAGTTCGATATTTTCTCTATTATCTTGAAGGGCCTATTTTAATTCGTCTAATTTCTTTCTATTAAGTCTATTTCCATTTTCTACGTATACACTGTCTCCTATCTCGAACTCTTGCATCTTTCTATTTCTATCAAATATTTTTTGTTGTACTTGTGGGATTTTATTGTATTCTCTAATGCTAATATTCTATCAGCAATCCACTTGTCTTCCTTTCCTATTGTTTTAATTTCATTTGGTACGATACTGACATTTGTGCCATCCAGTAAATACTTTGTGCAAAACCTGTAACCCTGTGTTCTGTTTCGTTGTATTTCTGTATACATTCTCTTGCTATTGTTGTCCATGTTCTCTTATTGTTTTTCATTTATTCTACATCTTATTTTATTTACTATTGTTTGATTTAATCTTTCATTCAAGCCGTTCGAGAATGGTGTATTCACAGCTGTAAAATTAGTTTAATTTTATTCTCCTGCAAATGTTGTTTGAATTCTCTTGAATTAATACCGGGTATTGATCTGTCAGAATTATTCCGATCTCATCTGTCTCTAGTATTTTCTTTGTTAGTTTTATAAAGTCATTTGCATTCTGTGTTTTGATGTCGCAATAAACGCATATCTTGTGTAGTGGTCTACTAAAGGTGTAGGTATTTCTTCGTTGTTCTAGATCCTCCAAAACCACCTATAGTATCCATAGACATTATTTCGAATGGTTTTGTTGCTGGTCCCAGTTGTGACATTAAACCCAATTTTCCTTGACATCTTGATTTATTTTTTATACATATTTCACATGTTTTACAAATATTTATGATATTTTTGTTAGGTTTTAGCTGTATATATTGGGCTTATTTTTTTGTAATTGTCTGATTCCAATATGGCATAAATCTTCATGTACCTTTTTTATAAATTTTTTACTAAATTCTTCTGAGAGGATAATCTTTTCTAGTCTCTTCATTTTTTTATAATATATTTTATTTTTATATAGTAGATTTTGTTTTTTTTCTTTTATTGTTTCATTTTTTTCTTGGTCTTCAACTATATCTTTTATTTGTATTAAATTAACTATTTCCAATAATTCCTCTTTGTTATCCTCTGATTCTAATACAGGGTTTCGACTCAAACAGTCTGCTTCTACATTCTCTTTTCCAGGTATGTATTTTACTGTAAAGTCATATTGAGATAGGTAATATGTGAGGTCACCCAATTCTTCGTCTGTCCTGGATTTAATATTCATGTTCTCTAGAGGTTTGTGGTCTGAATAAATAGTGAAATGCTTTCCAATTAGCCAGTGTTGCCAATATTTAACTGCTTCTTTTATAGCTAAACATTCCAAGTATATAGCCTTTTTACGTTTTTGAGCTTCATTCAGTTTTTTTGAAAAATATGCCACCGGTTTGTCTTTACCATCCATTTGTGTCTGTTTTAGTATTGCCCCGATACCCTCTAGAGATCCATCTGTAAATATTTTTATTGGTAAATCTTTGTCGAAAATTTCCAACACAGGTTGAGAACATAAACATCTTTTATTTGATTAAATGATTCTTCACACTTCTCTGACCACACAAACTTTTCATTTTTCTTAATAAATTATGTAATGGGTCTAAAATAATTGCGCTTCTTGGTATGTATTCGTGGTAGAAGTTTATTTTTCCCAAAATTGTCGAATATTTTTTGCGTCTTAGGAGTTGGAAACTGTCTTATTGAGATTAAATTGTCTTTTAGGTCTTACTGAATTGTTTTCGATTACATGGCCGAGGTACTTTACTGAACTCGAAGCAAAAGTACATTTTGTAAACTTCAATCTAAAGCCTTCTTTTATTATTGCCTCCAATACATTTCTTATATGTCTTATATGTTCTTCAAAGGTGGTCGAATATATCAAAATATCATCAATATAGTTTATGGCGTATCCTGTAAGGTTGTGCTTTCTTAGAATGTTGCTTAGAATTCTCTGGAAAATTGCTGGTGATGTTTTCAAGCCGAAAGGAGACAGGTCCACTGAAAATGGCCATCTTGCGTGACAAATCCTGTCTTTTTCTATCTTCCACCCGAAGTGGTATTGCCCAAAATGCCGAGTTTATGTCCAGTGTAGTAAAATACATACAATTTCTAGTTTTAGTAATTAAATCATCTATTAGCGGGAAGGGTTGAGCTTGTGGAACAACAATTTTGTTTAGTTCTCTGAAATCTACACACAGACGGGATTTTCTATTTTCACCTTTTTAAATGCCAATGTCACTGGAGCGGCGAACGGACTGTATGATTCCTCTATTAAATTATTTCTTAGCAACATGGCTATTTGCTCTTCAATTTCTAATCTATCTTCTATTGTACATCTGTATGGTCTTTACTACAGTATCTATTTACTTGTAAATCTATGTGAGCCTCATAATCTCTGACCGATCCTATATCGTACTTGTCTTTAGCAAAATTGTTTTATATTCATTTATAATTTTCTCTATCTCAGTTTTCTTTTCATTATCTAAATGGTCTGTCAAACTTACAAATTCTTCTGTTTCCAAATATTCATTGAAATTTATTGCAAATGTTTTATATTCTTTTCTTCATTTATACTATCTTTAGACATTCTGTCTATTTTATTTGTTATTTTCTTTTGTTCTATCTGCAAGTCCTCATTTTGAGTTAATTTGAATTTCTTTATCATATCCAATCCGATTATAAAATCATCAAAATCTTCATTTTCTACTATATGTACATCCACTTCTTCTTCTAAATCAAATATTTTTACTTTTATTGTTATCAAGCCATCTGTCTTCTTCACACCATTAACCGTTTTCATATATGCTATATTCACATTATCCTTTTTTTCTTTTACTTTAATCAATCTTGAATTTATTAAAGAGATCTGTGAGCCTGAATCGTAAATGCCACTCACTTCTAGTTTATTTTCTAATAAGAGCTTGATTTTGATTAATGGCGTGCTTACTCGTTTTTTCTCGGTGTTTATATCTACTTCAATTATGGAGTTGTTATTTACGTTTCTGATTTTGGAAATTTTTCAGATTCATTTTATTTTTCCTGAACCAACATGACTCCTCCGGATGGTATCTAATTCCTTTGTCTAGAGATTCACAAGTCTTACAGGATTTCTTCTCATTAGTTTTATTTTTATAAAAGATGTACTACTCTTCATCATAGTTGGGTTTTCTTATACATCATACCTTCATATTTTCTTATTTCGTTGAACAAATCAGTGGTGTCGTTGAGTTCATCCCTGTTTAACTTTTGTAAGATAAACCCAGGTAAGCCTGTTGCGATAAGATCTATCATTGTTTTGGAGTCCATCGATTTGTTTACATCTAGTAGAAGCCGTTCTTTTTTTATAGCATAATCAATTAATAGTCCTTCTTTATATCTGAATGTGAAAGCATAAGTGACTACATCCCATCCTCGGTTTTAAAGGTTTCTACAAATTTGTTTTTCCATTCAATCCATTCCGAATTTATTGATAGTTTTATGGCCATCGATTTATACCAGTCCAAACAAGATTTTTCTAAAAATAGTCGCAATATATCTATTTTTGTTTCATCTTTTATTATATTAAAGCGGTCACACTCTTTTTCAAAATTTTCTATCCATTGCGTTGCATTAGAGTTCCTGCTTGTGAATTTTCAATAATAAATTTCTCTGAAATATGTTTTAGGTTATGTTGATTTTCTTTCTTTGTTGTAGTTTCTATTAATTTTTCCAAGATATGTTGCAAATTATCATCTTTGCCCCTTGGTTGGTTTGTGCTCATTTCTTCTAAATACTGATCTAAAAATTGCATATTACCTTCCTCATCCATGTATGTTTGCTTAAGATCTTCATTTAATTTTATCCATATTTTTCTACTTTGATGCCTTTTCTTTATACTATTTTTTGTTTTTGGGAAAGAGCTCAATTTTACAATATGTGTATGATGAATTACCGGCTTCAGTTCATCCGGTAAAACATAATATTTTCCTTCTTCTGTAGATATTGACGTTATACTTAATACATTAGTTTTGCCATCATTTGAGGCTATCATCGTAAATTCGAATTGCAGCCGGTCCATATTGTTTTAGTTTACGAAAATGTCGTTTTATAAGATAATATTATTGAGGATTTTCAAAATAAACCACAAATTGTTTCTCTGAAAATACAAAGTTTTGTTTATTAAAACACACATTTATAACAATCATATTTTAACTATACCAATTACATTTTTATCCTACCTGAAAATACAAAGAAACGACATTTAAAGTTCACTAATATCACCTCTTCAATTATACCTCTTTATTTATCTCTTATAAGTTTTTCAAACAGTAAAATGCACAAACACAATCTAATCATCCGCCATTACAATACCGCGTCCTCGCCGCCGCTGCGCCACATACCGATGTTCTATGACAGTCTAGAAACGCGCGAAGCGCGACAAATTTGAATTAATGAAATGTCATTTCATTATATCTCCCCCCCTCCGAGACAAAATTCTAAATAATATATTTAAACAATGCACCTACAAGTTATCTTCATATTCGTTTTCTTCTACTTCATCTTCTGCTGTGACAGGGTGTAATTTTGTTATGTGGAATAAAGTTGATTCTGTTTTTGTGTTGCCGGTGTCAATCTTGTAAATGGAGTTCGATATTTTCTCTATTATCTTGAAAGGGCCTATTTTTAATTCGTCTAATTTCTTTCTATTAAGTCTATTTCCATTTTCTACGTATACACTGTCTCCTATCTCGAACTCTTGCATCTTTCTATTTCTATCAAATATTTTTTTGTTGTACTTGTGGGATTTTATTGTATTCTCTAATGCTAATATTCTATCAGCAATCCACTTGTCTTCCTTTCCTATTGTTTTAATTTCATTTGGTACGATACTGACATTTGTGCCATCCAGTAAATACTTTGGTGCAAAACCTGTAACCCTGTGTTCTGTTTCGTTGTATTTCTGTATACATTCTCTTGCTATTGTTGTCCATGTTCTCTTATTGTTTTTTTCATTTATTCTACATCTTATTTTATTTACTATTGTTTGATTTAATCTTTCATTCAAGCCGTTCGAGAATGGTGTATTCACAGCTGTAAAAATTAGTTTAATTTTATTCTCCTGCAAATGTTGTTTGAATTCTCTTGAATTAATACCCGGGTATTGATCTGTCAGAATTATTCCGATCTCATCTGTCTCTAGTATTTTCTTTGTTAGTTTTATAAAGTCATTTGCATTCTGTGTTTTGATGTCGCAATAAACGCATATCTTGTGTAGTGGTCTACTAAAGGTGTAGGTATTTCTTCGTTGTTCTAGATCCTCCAAAACCACCTATAGTATCCATAGACATTATTTCGAATGGTTTTGTTGCTGGTCCCAGTTGTGACATTAAACCCAATTTTCCTTGACATCTTGATTTATTTTTATACATATTTCACATGTTTTACAAATATTTATGATATTTTTGTTAGGTTTTAGCTGTATATATTGGGCTTATTTTTTTGTAATTGTCTGATTCCAATATGGCATAAATCTTCATGTACCTTTTTATAAATTTTTACTAAATTCTTCTGAGAGGATAATCTTTTCTAGTCTCTTCATTTTTTATAATATATTTTATTTTTATATAGTAGATTTTGTTTTTTTCTTTTATTGTTTCATTTTTTCTTGGTCTTCAACTATATCTTTTATTTGTATTAAATTAACTATTTCCAATAATTCCTCTTTGTTATCCTCTGATTCTAATACAGGGTTTCGACTCAAACAGTCTGCTTCTACATTCTCTTTTCCAGGTATATATTTTACTGTAAAGTCATATTGAGATAGGTAATATGTGAGGTCACCCAATTCTTCGTCTGTCCTGGATTTAATATTCATGTTCTCTAGAGGTTTGTGGTCTGAATAAATAGTGAAATGCTTTCCAATTAGCCAGTGTTGCCAATATTTAACTGCTTCTTTTATAGCTAAACATTCCAAGTATATAGCCTTTTTACGTTTTGAGCTTCATTCAGTTTTTGAAAATATGCCACCGGTTTGTCTTTACCATCCATTTGTGTCTGTTTTAGTATTGCCCCGATACCCTCTAGAGATCCATCTGTAAATATTTTTATTGGTAAATCTTTGTCGAAAATTTCCAACACAGGTTGAGAACATAAACATCTTTTATTTGATTAAATGATTCTTCACACTTCTCTGACCACACAAACTTTTCATTTTTCTTAATAAATTATGTAATGGGTCTAAAATAATTGCGCTTCTTGGTATGTATTCGTGGTAGAAGTTTATTTTTCCCAAAATTGTCGAATATTTTTTGCGTCTTAGGAGTTGGAAACTGTCTTATTGAGATTAAATTGTCTTTAGAGGTCTTACTGAATTGTTTTCGATTACATGGCCGAGGTACTTTACTGAACTCGAAGCAAAAGTACATTTTGTAAACTTCAATCTAAAGCCTTCTTTTATTATTGCCTCCAATACATTTCTTATATGTCTTATATGTTCTTCAAAGGTGGTCGAATATATCAAAATATCATCAATATAGTTTATGGCGTATCCTGTAAGGTTGTGCTTTCTTAGAATGTTGCTTAGAATTCTCTGGAAAATTGCTGGTGATGTTTTCAAGCCGAAAGGGAGACAGGTCCACTGAAAATGGCCATCTTGCGTGACAAATCCTGTCTTTTTTTCTATCTTCCACCCGAAGTGGTATTGCCCAAAATGCCGAGTTTATGTCCAGTGTAGTAAAATACATACAATTTCTAGTTTTAGTAATTAAATCATCTATTAGCGGGAAGGGTTGAGCTTGTGGAACAACAATTTTGTTTAGTTCTCTGAAATCTACACACAGACGGGATTTTCTATTTTCACCTTTTTTAAATGCCAATGTCACTGGAGCGGCGAACGGACTGTATGATTCCTCTATTAAATTATTTCTTAGCAACATGGCTATTTGCTCTTCAATTTCTAATCTATCTTCTATTGTACATCTGTATGGTCTTTTACTACAGTATCTATTTACTTGTAAATCTATGTGAGCCTCATAATCTCTGACCGATCCTATATCGTACTTGTCTTTAGCAAAAAATTGTTTTATATTCATTTATAATTTTCTCTATCTCAGTTTTCTTTTCATTATCTAAATGGTCTGTCAAACTTACAAATTCTTCTGTTTCCAAATATTCATTGAAATTTATTGCAAATGTTTTTATATTCTTTTCTTCATTTATACTATCTTTAGACATTCTGTCTATTTTATTTGTTATTTTCTTTTGTTCTATCTGCAAGTCCTCATTTTGAGTTAATTTGAATTTCTTTATCATATCCAATCCGATTATAAAATCATCAAAATCTTCATTTTCTACTATATGTACATCCACTTCTTCTTCTAAATCAAATATTTTTACTTTTATTGTTATCAAGCCATCTGTCTTCTTCACACCATTAACCGTTTTCATATATGCTATATTCACATTATCCTTTTTTTCTTTTACTTTAATCAATCTTGAATTTATTAAAGAGATCTGTGAGCCTGAATCGTAAATGCCACTCACTTCTAGTTTATTTTCTAATAAGAGCTTGATTTTGATTAATGGCGTGCTTACTCGTTTTTTTTCTCGGTGTTTATATCTACTTCAATTATGGAGTTGTTATTTACGTTTCTGATTTTGGAAATTTTTTCAGATTCATTTTTATTTTTCCTGAACCAACATGACTCCTCCGGATGGTATCTAATTCCTTTGTCTAGAGATTCACAAGTCTTACAGGATTTCTTCTCATTAGTTTTATTTTTATAAAAAGATGTACTACTCTTCATCATAGTTGGGTTTTTCTTATACATCATACCTTCATATTTTCTTATTTCGTTGAACAAATCAGTGGTGTCGTTGAGTTCATCCCTGTTTAACTTTTGTAAGATAAACCCAGGTAAGCCTGTTGCGATAAGATCTATCATTGTTTTGGAGTCCATCGATTTGTTTACATCTAGTAGAAGCCGTTCTTTTTTTATAGCATAATCAATTAATAGTCCTTCTTTATATCTGAATGTGAAAGCATAAGTGACTACATCCCATCCTCGGTTTTTAAAGGTTTCTACAAATTTGTTTTTCCATTCAATCCATTCCGAATTTATTGATAGTTTTATGGCCATCGATTTATACCAGTCCAAACAAGATTTTTCTAAAAATAGTCGCAATATATCTATTTTTTGTTTCATCTTTTATTATATTAAAGCGGTCACACTCTTTTTCAAAATTTTCTATCCATTGCGTTGCATTAGAGTTCCTGCTTGTGAATTTTTCAATAATAAATTTCTCTGAAATATGTTTTAGGTTATGTTGATTTTCTTTCTTTGTTGTAGTTTCTATTAATTTTTCCAAGATATGTTGCAAATTATCATCTTTGCCCCTTGGTTGGTTTGTGCTCATTTCTTCTAAATACTGATCTAAAAATTGCATATTACCTTCCTCATCCATGTATGTTTGCTTAAGATCTTCATTTAATTTTATCCATATTTTTCTACTTTGATGCCTTTTCTTTATACTATTTTTTGTTTTTGGGAAAGAGCTCAATTTTACAATATGTGTATGATGAATTACCGGCTTCAGTTCATCCGGTAAAACATAATATTTTCCTTCTTCTGTAGATATTGACGTTATACTTAATACATTAGTTTTGCCATCATTTGAGGCTATCATCGTAAATTCGAATTGCAGCCGGTCCATATTGTTTTAGTTTACGAAAATGTCGTTTTATAAGATAATATTATTGAGGATTTTCAAAATAAACCACAAATTGTTTCTCTGAAAATACAAAGTTTTGTTTATTAAAACACACATTTATAACAATCATATTTTAACTATACCAATTACATTTTTATCCTACCTGAAAATACAAAGAAACGACATTTAAAGTTCACTAATATTACCTCTTCAATTATACCTCTTTATTTATCTCTTATAAGTTTTTCAAACAGTAAAATGCACAAACACAATCTAATCATCCGCCATTACAATACCGCGTCCTCGCCGCCGCTGCGCCACATACCGATGTTCTATGACAGTCTAGAAACGCGCGAAGCGCGGCAAATTTGAATTAATGAAATGTCATTTCATTATATCTCCCCCCCTCCCCTCCGAGACAAAATTCTAAATAATATATTTAAACAATGCACCTACAAGTTATCTTCATATTCGTTTTCTTCTACTTCATCTTCTGCTGTGACAGGGTGTAATTTTGTTATGTGGAATAAAGTTGATTCTGTTTTTGTGTTGCCGGTGTCAATCTTGTAAATGGAGTTCGATATTTTCTCTATTATCTTGAAAGGGCCTATTTTTAATTCGTCTAATTTCTTTCTATTAAGTCTATTTCCATTTTCTACGTATACACTGTCTCCTATCTCGAACTCTTGCATCTTTCTATTTCTATCAAATATTTTTTGTTGTACTTGTGGATTTTATTGTATTCTCTAATGCTAATATTCTATCAGCAATCCACTTGTCTTCCTTTCCTATTGTTTTAATTTCATTTGGTACGATACTGACATTTGTGCCATCCAGTAAATACTTTGTGCAAAACCTGTAACCCTGTGTTCTGTTTCGTTGTATTTCTGTATACATTCTCTTGCTATTGTTGTCCATGTTCTCTTATTGTTTTTTCATTTATTCTACATCTTATTTTATTTACTATTGTTTGATTTAATCTTTCATTCAAGCCGTTCGAGAATGGTGTATTCACAGCTGTAAAATTAGTTTAATTTTATTCTCCTGCAAATGTTGTTTGAATTCTCTTGAATTAATACCCGGTATTGATCTGTCAGAATTATTCCGATCTCATCTGTCTCTAGTATTTTCTTTGTTAGTTTTATAAAGTCATTTGCATTCTGTGTTTTGATGTCGCAATAAACGCATATCTTGTGTAGTGGTCTACTAAAGGTGTAGGTATTTCTTCGTTGTTCTAGATCCTCCAAAACCACCTATAGTATCCATAGACATTATTTCGAATGGTTTTGTTGCTGGTCCCAGTTGTGACATTAAACCCAATTTTCCTTGACATCTTGATTTATTTTTATACATATTTCACATGTTTTACAAATATTTATGATATTTTTGTTAGGTTTTAGCTGTATATATTGGGCTTATTTTTTTGTAATTGTCTGATTCCAATATGGCATAAATCTTCATGTACCTTTTTATAAATTTTTACTAAATTCTTCTGAGAGGATAATCTTTTCTAGTCTCTTCATTTTTATAATATATTTTATTTTATATAGTAGATTTTGTTTTTCTTTTATTGTTTCATTTTTTCTTGGTCTTCAACTATATCTTTTATTTGTATTAAATTAACTATTTCCAATAATTCCTCTTTGTTATCCTCTGATTCTAATACAGGGTTTCGACTCAAACAGTCTGCTTCTACATTCTCTTTTCCAGGTATGTATTTTACTGTAAAGTCATATTGAGATAGGTAATATGTGAGGTCACCCAATTCTTCGTCTGTCCTGGATTTAATATTCATGTTCTCTAGAGGTTTGTGGTCTGAATAAATAGTGAAATGCTTTCCAATTAGCCAGTGTTGCCAATATTTAACTGCTTCTTTTATAGCTAAACATTCCAAGTATATAGCCTTTTACGTTTTGAGCTTCATTCAGTTTTTGAAAAATATGCCACCGGTTTGTCTTTACCATCCATTTGTGTCTGTTTTAGTATTGCCCCGATACCCTCTAGAGATCCATCTGTAAATATTTTTATTGGTAAATCTTTGTCGAAAATTTCCAACACAGGTTGAGAACATAAACATCTTTTATTTGATTAAATGATTCTTCACACTTCTCTGACCACAAACTTTTCATTTTTCTTAATAAATTATGTAATGGGTCTAAAATAATTGCGCTTCTTGGTATGTATTCGTGGTAGAAGTTTATTTTTCCCAAAATTGTCGAATATTTTTTGCGTCTTAGGAGTTGGAAACTGTCTTATTGAGATTAAATTGTCTTTTAGAGGTCTTACTGAATTGTTTTCGATTACATGGCCGAGGTACTTTACTGAACTCGAAGCAAAAGTACATTTTGTAAACTTCAATCTAAAGCCTTCTTTTATTATTGCCTCCAATACATTTCTTATATGTCTTATATGTTCTTCAAAGGTGGTCGAATATATCAAAATATCATCAATATAGTTTATGGCGTATCCTGTAAGGTTGTGCTTTCTTAGAATGTTGCTTAGAATTCTCTGGAAAATTGCTGGTGATGTTTTCAAGCCGAAAGGAGACAGGTCCACTGAAAATGGCCATCTTGCGTGACAAATCCTGTCTTTTTTCTATCTTCCACCCGAAGTGGTATTGCCCAAAATGCCGAGTTTATGTCCAGTGTAGTAAAATACATACAATTTCTAGTTTTAGTAATTAAATCATCTATTAGCGGGAAGGGTTGAGCTTGTGGAACAACAATTTTGTTTAGTTCTCTGAAATCTACACACAGACGGGATTTTCTATTTTCACCTTTTAAATGCCAATGTCACTGGAGCAGCGAACGGACTGTATGATTCCTCTATTAAATTATTTCTTAGCAACATGGCTATTTGCTCTTCAATTTCTAATCTATCTTCTATTGTACATCTGTATGGTCTTTTACTACAGTATCTATTTACTTGTAAATCTATGTGAGCCTCATAATCTCTGACCGATCCTATATCAAACTTGTCTTTAGCAAAATTGTTTTATATTCATTTATAATTTTCTCTATCTCAGTTTTCTTTTCATTATCTAAATGGTCTGTCAAACTTACAAATTCTTCTGTTTCCAAATATTCATTGAAATTTATTGCAAATGTTTTTATATTCTTTTCTTCATTTATACTATCTTTAGACATTCTGTCTATTTTATTTGTTATTTTCTTTTGTTCTATCTGCAAGTCCTCATTTTGAGTTAATTTGAATTTCTTTATCATATCCAATCCGATTATAAAATCATCAAAATCTTCATTTTCTACTATATGTACATCCACTTCTTCTTCTAAATCAAATATTTTACTTTTATTGTTATCAAGCCATCTGTCTTCTTCACACCATTAACCGTTTTCATATATGCTATATTCACATTATCCTTTTTTCTTTTACTTTAATCAATCTTGAATTTATTAAAGAGATCTGTGAGCCTGAATCGTAAATGCCACTCACTTCTAGTTTATTTTCTAATAAGAGCTTGATTTTGATTAATGGCGTGCTTACTCGTTTTTTTTCTCGGTGTTTATATCTACTTCAATTATGGAGTTGTTATTTACGTTTCTGATTTTGGAAATTTTTTCAGATTCATTTTTATTTTTCCTGAACCAACATGACTCCTCCGGATGGTATCTAATTCCTTTGTCTAGAGATTCACAAGTCTTACAGGATTTCTTCTCATTAGTTTTATTTTTATAAAAAGATGTACTACTCTTCATCATAGTTGGGTTTTTCTTATACATCATACCTTCATATTTTCTTATTTCGTTGAACAAATCAGTGGTGTCGTTGAGTTCATCCCTGTTTAACTTTTGTAAGATAAACCCAGGTAAGCCTGTTGCGATAAGATCTATCATTGTTTTGGAGTCCATCGATTTGTTTACATCTAGTAGAAGCCGTTCTTTTTTTATAGCATAATCAATTAATAGTCCTTCTTTATATCTGAATGTGAAAGCATAAGTGACTACATCCCATCCTCGGTTTTTAAAGGTTTCTAAATTTGTTTTTCCATTCAATCCATTCCGAATTTATTGATAGTTTTATGGCCATCGATTTATACCAGTCCAAACAAGATTTTTCTAAAATAGTCGCAATATATCTATTTTGTTTCATCTTTTATTATATTAAAGCGGTCACACTCTTTTCAAAATTTTCTATCCATTGCGTTGCATTAGAGTTCCTGCTTGTGAATTTTCAATAATAAATTTCTCTGAAATATGTTTTAGGTTATGTTGATTTTCTTTCTTTGTTGTAGTTTCTATTAATTTTTCCAAGATATGTTGCAAATTATCATCTTTGCCCCTTGGTTGGTTTGTGCTCATTTCTTCTAAATACTGATCTAAAAATTGCATATTACCTTCCTCATCCATGTATGTTTGCTTAAGATCTTCATTTAATTTTATCCATATTTTTCTACTTTGATGCCTTTTCTTTATACTATTTTTTGTTTTTGGGAAAGAGCTCAATTTTACAATATGTGTATGATGAATTACCGGCTTCAGTTCATCCGGTAAAACATAATATTTTCCTTCTTCTGTAGATATTGACGTTATACTTAATACATTAGTTTTGCCATCATTTGAGGCTATCATCGTAAATTCGAATTGCAGCCGGTCCATATTGTTTTAGTTTACGAAAATGTCGTTTTATAAGATAATATTATTGAGGATTTTCAAAATAAACCACAAATTGTTTCTCTGAAAATACAAAGTTTTGTTTATTAAAACACACATTTATAACAATCATATTTTAACTATACCAATTACATTTTATCCTACCTGAAAATACAAAGAAACGACATTTAAAGTTCACTAATATCACCTCTTCAATTATACCTCTTTATTTATCTCTTATAAGTTTTTCAAACAGTAAAATGCACAAACACAATCTAATCATCCGCCATTACAATACCGCGTCCTCGCCGCCGCTGCACATACCGATGTTCTATGACAGTCTAGAAACGCGCAAGCGGCAAATTTGAATTAATGAAATGTCATTTCATTATATCTCCGAGACAAAATTCTAAATAATATATTTAAACAATGCACCTACAAGTTATCTTCATATTCGTTTTCTTCTACTTCATCTTCTGCAGGTGTAATTTTGTTATGTGGAATAAAGTTGATTCTGTTTTGTGTTGCCGGTGTCAATCTTGTAAATGGAGTTCGATATTTTCTCTATCTTGAAAGGGCCTATTTTAATTCGTCTAATTTCTTTCTATTAAGTCTATTTCCATTTTCTACGTATACACTGTCTCCTATCTCGAACTCTTGCATCTTTCTATTTCTATCAAATTTTTTGTTGTACTTGTAGGGATTTTATTGTATTCTCTAATGCTAATATTCTATCAAAGCAATCCACTTGTCTTCCTTTCCTATTGTTTTAATTTCATTTGGTACGATACTGACATTTGTGCCATCCAGTAAATACTTTGGTGCAAAACCTGTAACCCTGTGTTCTGTTTCGTTGTATTTCTGTATACATTCTCTTGCTATTGTTGTCCATGTTCTCTTATTGTTTTCATTTATTCTACATCTTATTTTATTTACTATTGTTTGATTTAATCTTTCATTCAAGCCGTTCGAGAATGGTGTATTCACAGCTGTAAATTAGTTTAATTTTATTCTCCTGCAAATGTTGTTTGAATTCTGAATTAATACCCGTATTGATCTGTCAGAATTATTCCGATCTCATCTGTCTCTAGTATTTTCTTTGTTAGTTTTATAAAGTCATTTGCATTCTGTGTTTTGATGTCGCAATAAACGCATATCTTGTGTAGTGGTCTACAAAGGTGTAGGTATTTCTTCGTTGTTCTAGATCCTCCAAAACCACCTATAGTATCCATAGACATTATTTCGAATGGTTTTGTTGCTGGTCCCAGTTGTGACATTAAACCCAATTTTCCTTGACATCTTGATTTATTTTTATACATATTTCACATGTTTTACAAATATTTATGATATTTTTTGTTAGGTTTTAGCTGTATATATTGGGCTTATTTTTTTGTAATTGTCTGATTCCAATATGGCATAAATCTTCATGTACCTTTTTTATAAATTTTTTACTAAATTCTTCTGAGAGGATAATCTTTTCTAGTCTCTTCATTTTTTTATAATATATTTTATTTTTATATAGTAGATTTTGTTTTTTTTCTTTTATTGTTTCATTTTTTTCTTGGTCTTCAACTATATCTTTTATTTGTATTAAATTAACTATTTCCAATAATTCCTCTTTGTTATCCTCTGATTCTAATACAGGGTTTCGACTCAAACAGTCTGCTTCTACATTCTCTTTCCAGGTATGTATTTTACTGTAAAGTCATATTGAGATAGGTAATATGTGAGGTCACCCAATTCTTCGTCTGTCCTGGATTTAATATTCATGTTCTCTAGAGGTTTGTGGTCTGAATAAATAGTGAAATGCTTTCCAATTAGCCAGTGTTGCCAATATTTAACTGCTTCTTTTATAGCTAAACATTCCAAGTATATAGCCTTTTACGTTTTGAGCTTCATTCAGTTTTTGAAAAATATGCCACCGGTTTGTCTTTACCATCCATTTGTGTCTGTTTTAGTATTGCCCTGATACCCTCTAGAGATCCATCTGTAAATATTTTTATTGGTAAATCTTTGTCGAAAATTTCCAACACAGGTTGAGAACATAAACATCTTTTATTTGATTAAATGATTCTTCACACTTCTCTGACCACACAAACTTTTCATTTTTCTTAATAAATTATGTAATGGGTCTAAAATAATTGCGCTTCTTGGTATGTATTCGTGGTAGAAGTTTATTTTTCCCAAAATTGTCGAATATTTTTTGCGTCTTAGGAGTTGAAACTGTCTTATTGAGATTAAATTGTCTTTAGAGGTCTTACTGAATTGTTTTCGATTACATGGCCGAGGTACTTTACTGAACTCGAAGCAAAAGTACATTTTGTAAACTTCAATCTAAAGCCTTCTTTATTATTATTCCAATACATTTCTTATATGTCTTATATGTTCTTCAAAGGTGGTCGAATATATCAAAAATATCATCAATATAGTTTATGGCGTATCCTGTAAGGTTGTGCTTTCTTAGAATGTTGCTTAGAATTCTCTGGAAATTGCTGGTGATGTTTTCAAGCCGAAAGGGAGACAGGTCCACTGAAAATGGCCATCTTGCGTGACAAATCCTGTCTTTTTCTATCTTCCACCGAAGTGGTATTGCCCAAAATGCCGAGTTTATGTCCAGTGTAGTAAAATACATACAATTTCTAGTTTTAGTAATTAAATCATCTATTAGGGAAGGGTTGAGCTTGTGGAACAACAATTTTGTTTAGTTCTCTGAAATCTACACACAGACGGGATTTTCTATTTTCACCTTTTTTAAATGCCAATGTCACTGGAGCGGCGAACGGACTGTATGATTCCTCTATTAAATTATTTCTTAGCAACATGGCTATTTGCTCTTCAATTTCTAATCTATCTTCTATTGTACATCTGTATGGTCTTTTACTACAGTATCTATTTACTTGTAAATCTATGTGAGCCTCATAATCTCTGACCGATCCTATATCGTAATTTGTCTTTAGCAAAATTGTTTTATATTCATTTATAATTTTCTTTCTATCTCAGTTTTTTTCATTATTATTATCTAAATGGTCTGTCAAACTTAACAAATTCTTCTGTTTCCAAATATTCATTGAAATTTATTGCAAATGTTTTATATTCTTTTCTTCATTTATACTATCTTTAGACATTCTGTCTATTTTATTTGTTATTTTCTTTTGTTCTATCTGCAAGTCCTCATTTTGAGTTAATTTGAATTTCTTTATCATATCCAATCCGATTATAAAATCATCAAAATCTTCATTTTCTACTATATGTACATCCACTTCTTCTAAATCAAATATTTTTACTTTTATTGTTATCAAGCCATCTGTCTTCTTCACACCATTAACCGTTTTCATATGCTATATTCACATTATCCTTTTTTCTTTTACTTTAATCAATCTTGAATTTATTAAAGAGATCTGTAAACCTGAATCGTAAACCACCACTTCTAGTTTATTTTCTAATAAGAGCTTGATTTTGATTAATGGCGTGCTTACTCGTTTTTTCTCGGTGTTTATATCTACTTCAATTATGGGTTGTTATTTACGTTTCTGATTTTGGAAATTTTTCAGATTCATTTTTATTTTTCCTGAACCAACATGACTCCTCGGATGGTATCTAATTCCTTTGTCTAGAGATTCACAAGTCTTACAGGATTTCTTCTCATTAGTTTTATTTTTATAAAGGATGTACTACTCTTCATCATAGTTGGGTTTTCTTATACATCAAACCTTCATATTTTCTTATTTCGTTGAACAAATCAGTGGTGTCGTTGAGTTCATCCCTGTTTAACTTTTGTAAGATAAACCCAGGTAAGCCTGTTGCGATAAGATCTATCATTGTTTTGGAGTCCATCGATTTGTTTACATCTAGTAGAGTTTCTTTTATAGCATAATCAATTAATAGTCCTTCTTTATATCTGAATGTGAAAGCATAAGTGACTACATCCCATCCTCGGTTTTAAAGGTTTCTACAATTTGTTTTCCATTCAATCCATTCCGAATTTATTGATAGTTTTATGGCCATCGAGTTATACCAATCCAAACAAGATTTTTCTAAAATAGTCGCAATATATCTATTTTTGTTTCATCTTTTATTATATTAAAGCGGTCACACTCTTTTTCAAAATTCTCTATCCATTGCGTTGCATTAGAGTTCCTGCTTGTGAATTTTCAATAATAAATTTCTCTGAAATATGTTTTAGGTTATGTTGATTTTCTTTCTTTGTTGTAGTTTCTATTAATTTTTCCAAGATATGTTGCAAATTATCATCTTTGCTTTGGTTGGTTTGTGCTCATTTCTTCTAAATACTGATCTAAAATTGCATATTACCTTCCTCATCCATGTATGTTTGCTTAAGATCTTCATTTAATTTTATCCATATTTTTCTACTTTGATGCCTTTTCTTTATACTATTTTATTTTTGGGAAAGAGCTCAATTTTACAATATGTATGATGAATTACCGGCTTCAGTTCATCCGGTAAACATAATATTTTCCTTCTTCTGTAGATATTGACGTTATACTAATACATTAGTTTTGCCATCATTTGAGGCTATCATCGTAAATTCAATTGCAGCCGGTCCATATTGTTTTAGTTAACGAAAATGTCGTTTTATAAGATAATATTATTGAGGATTTTCAAAATAAACCACAAATTGTTTCTCTGAAAATACAAAGTTTTGTTTATTAAAACACACATTTATAACAATCATATTTTATATACTTACAATTTTTATCCTACCTGAAACAAAGAAACGACATTTAAAGTTCACTAATATCACCTCTTCAATTATACCTCTTTATTTATCTCTTATAAGTTTTCAAACAGTAAAATGCACAAACACAATCTAATCATCCGCCATTACAATACCGCGTCCTCGCCGCCGCGCCTATATATACCATGTACTTTTTTCTGCAATGTTCTAATTCGCGCCCCAAAAGTAACCCTCATATTTTAAAATTCTTTCATTTACGTTGCACATCTCTGTTAGTGTCACACACACATACAATACAACGCACGATACTCTGCCGCTCTGAATAGCTTGCGAATGTTGCAACGCGCAGTTGTAGCGTTCCCAAACCTTTCTTACTTCATCCCCGCATGCCTATTTTATACCTATTTTACGACGCTTCTCGTAACTAACTTCACAGCGGCAAAGTTTCGTGCCTTATACTATATATAGTGCACGACTTTTATTACGAAAAGCATAGTTGACTTTATTAGCTGGCCTGAGGTTATTAACGCCGCTTAATCCTGAATATTAACTGTCATGGCACACTTGGCAAATTTTCCCTCAAAAAAGAAATAGGTAATTTTATTTTATTTCATTGATATATTTAATTATAAAACAGGTAATTATATTAACCTAGGTACAGTAAAAAACACACTAGCTCCATGTTCAAATCAGTTTATTGGTACAAAATGCTTGTATTTTCAATGATTATTAATACACGTGTTCAAGTGATTCTGAAATTCGAAAACAGGTTAATATTTACTTGCGTCCAAAAATACTTACATACAAGTCAAGTAAATACAAAGCGAGTAAATGTATACATTCTTGGATATTTATATTATTTACGTATGCTGATTGATTATTGGCAACAAGTGCAACAACAATGCTCAAGACAGGTTCAAGTTCAACATCGGTTATGAATGGGAATTGCGAGCAGGACGAGTGGCAAAGTGGTAAAGCTGAATAGTAATATGTACATTTTCGAAGTATTAAGACGTATTTCAAGTGCTGTTCATGACCCATGAAATAAAGATATATTTGAATTAAAATTTGACCGCCATCAGGGTCAAGAGATTAAGTGAGATATTTATATGGGTACTACTGGTATGTGCGGTATGTGGAATTGAGGGCAGAACCGAGATTTGGTTGGTTGTAGATAACGTTGTCAATTGATATAAAAAAACGAAAAAAAAAGCCGTTGTATGTCCATGCGGATGAGCCGCGGACGCATTATGCATGTTTAGAACAGCATCGGAATCTAGATCGGGACCGGAATCGACATCGAAATCGAATCAGAACTGTATTAAATTTCTACGTCAGATTCATTCATTTTGGTGGACAAAAAAATAGTAAAAAAATGGCGGGACACCGTTTGTGCTTTTTATTTTCCTTTTCTTTAAAACGTTGTCTATTCAATAGCACTAAAACTAGCCAGATAAAAACAGCCACAACTAATGAGATTTTACTGCAACTTTTTAGTTATAATATGCGAAAAAACCTTTTCATATGTAATTGTTAAAAGATAGTTTTAACCTATCGTGCTGTAACCTAACTACAGTTGTCGATTATTTATAAATGTTGATAAACATTCATGATATGATATGATATGCTCACATTAGTATTCATGAACAACACTAGAAGCTCGTTAACGCAATGCGTTTACTTGTGACTGTCATTTTGTATGTGAAAGATTTAAAAATAGAATCGCATAGTGACGTCCATGAATAATGGCGTTAGTTGTTTTAGTTTTGCTCAATATGATGCAGAAAGCATTGTTCCTAAACCACACTAGACACGATTGCAATTTTTACTGTTATACTATGTACCTGAACAGAATTATTTTATTACATATATTAATATTGCAATTAATAAAATATCTTGTACGCCGGTCCACTGAGGCAGTCAACAGTTAATTAAATGCATATAATTTAACCTTGCGAAAATTAATGCGACGGATAGTAAAATACAGTCATCAAATGTTTGCGAGTCGGGAGATAGTTTTTCGATATATCATTGACTGTGCTGTCGGGGTTGTTTATATTTACTGCTGGAAAAAGTCCAAGTTAATGGTACGCTTTATGACGCTACCGCCCTTGCGGGTTATTGTGCGAACGTGAAGAACTCTGTCACAGACAAACAGGGACGTTAATATCGACTAGACACAAAGAGGCCAAGGCGAAGGAGGCTGTGTTGCGGCATCGAGGTCGTCTATGTAGAAAAACAATCTTAGAAGATTTTATAACTCAATTGTAGAACTCCACGTTTCAAGAATGTCATAGATAAAAGCAGATTC
>BGZK01003275.1:0-28546 GCA_005406025.1 Eumeta japonica
GATGACACTTCAGTCCACTGACCGGTTTTAATGTAATTTACAAAGCAACAACATGTCATGACATGGAAGTTTATGTTGTGGAAAAGGCAAAAAGCAAAAATTATATTATTTATGCAAGTTAAACTGTTTTGACGTACATACACAAGACAATGAATTTAAATTTTGAAAAGCACAAGCAAAACACATACTTTAAAATTGTAAGCAAAATGGCTTTAAATGAACATCCTGGATAATTATGTATAGGAAAAGAAGTTTGTGAGTAATTGAATAATTGTCTGTTTCTAATAAAATTTGAAAAGGCATAAAAGAAAAACATGTGAGCGAAAATTTGTAAAAAAAAAAACGAAAATAAAAACATGTCTTCTGTGGGCATTTAAGCAAAACTACATCATGTCTACTATAGTTCACTCATTTAGCTGCTGTTTGTAGCTTCTGTTTATTCACCAGCACATAATTACAACATGCTTAGTTCACATGACATTTCAAATTTTTATAATGGTTTTTCATTATCAATTTTTTTTTGCATATTTTGTAGCAGCACACAGTGGGGTAGTTTGGAAAAATTACAAAAGTAAATCCAACATTTCTGAATGAACGTATCAATTCTAAACAGCTTTAGGCAACTGCGGATAACGTGGTTTAAGTTATTATCACATTAAATTTTGTTGACAAATAGGACTTGTGCGTGGGCAGTCAAAGCAGCGTGCCATGTGTACGTAAAAATTTGAAAATAAAATCCCTTTCATATGTTTTAAGAATTTTATTGAAATCTAAAAACGTCACGGCAAACATAAGTTATATCTTAAAATTTTTCCTTGATGTTCCAGCTTTCAAAACAATACATTTATGCCTATGCCAACCGTAGTCCAATGTTTGGACAATTGGGACTTGAAAACATGTTGCTAAAATATTTTAACCTGTATACCAACATAGCGCATGAATCCTTGTTTGACCATCAAACTTCTAATGCTCATTGAAAATATATGAATCGATTTATAACAGCGCGGCATATGCAATTGAATAGGCCGATACCGGTGAGTTGTCAAATGAATTTGACTACGAATGTTTGTATTCTCATTCGTCTTCACCACTCTTACGCCTGTTATTCATGAGATTAGTTATTGATGTGAACTATGCAGTCGTTTAGATTAATTTTAATGGTATTGCTTAAGAGTAAAGATAGTCAAAAATCAAAATTTTTGCTTTTAAAGGAGGTACCATGCCATCTCTATGATTTTATTTAAATTTAAATTGTTTGTGAGTTACTAGGCCGACTTTTCTGATTGCACCCATTTAATAACCAATTTCTTATATAACTTTTACTTATTACTTTGCAAAAAATGTATTAACTTTTGCAGTGTACGTTCTTAAGTTATATACACATAAATATCTTATTACTTATATATGTATATGCCCAATTTGTAGCTGATTTTGTCTACGAAGCCGTTTAGAACATATTTCAGAAATTTTACTTCAACCATCTTGTCGAAATATAAAAGAATCAATAAGCAATTTGAATGGGAGTTGGCTACATATTGACTTTGGAATTTTTTCTAAAAGTTTTGTTTTAATCCTTTTCGAGATACACAAAAATCACCAAGGTTTGTGCTTAAAAGAAACCACAACCGCATTTTTAGTATATTTAGCATAGTTTATTGACCACCAAGTAATTTGGGTAAACCATATATGTACACAAATAAGCATTTCACTCTGTATGGGCATTAATAGCTGCAATATCAGACATATAGAGATATGGCATAAATATTATATATATAAATCGGTTCACCCGCTTAGAGTCTCTCACTGCTACCATCTTGAAAATATGGACATGCAGAGATATACTGCAAAAATTTCAAGAAAATCGGTCTAGCCTTTTGGCTGGTCATAAACAATAAATAGACAAACGCATGTAACTTTTATTTGTACACAGCTTATATAAGAAAATTTTAAATTTTAGGTCAAAAAAAAATTTTTCCCCCCACTGTGCAGCCTTAACTATGCAAAATCACAGGATGCTTAACATTAGAAGATGTCTGTGTATTCACTAGCATACAAATAAAACGTGTGAGTGAACTGATGACACAACATCAACAATAAAATGGACACATGTGGCAAGCGGTTAAATTGAATTACACTGATGCTTCAAATAACGGCAAGCGCGATAAGCGAATTTAATTTGTTTTCTGGTTGCATAAAGCCAGTGGACAAGGTTAAACAAATTTCAGCTGTGCGAAAATAGGAAATGTATTTTTTAACGATGCTTTATATGCGAAACTTGCTATCTGCAAAATACGAATTTTACAGGAAAAGGGAAAAACATGTTTTTACTGGATTTTTTTTTTCTGAAAAAACCGCTCATTTCTGGACTATAAAATCTATTTTATTTTTTCGTAAAGCAAACTGAGTTATGGTGAACATTAGCACAACAAAAAAAAAGTTGTTTTTTAAATTCGATAAATGCATTCTTCAAATTCTCTAGTGAATTCGCTTTGGTCCACACCTGAAATCTGGTATCAACAAATTAAGTGTAAACTAGATTACATTTTTAGCGTGTTTCTCTGTTCTTATATCTCAAATTAAATCGAAAACTTAGTAAAAAGTGTTGGTAATTACAAACTTACTTACTTACTTACTTCATAAGATATGACCAAGTTGCTATTTAGGAGCAATATGTAAATATTTTTCTACAATTTCTTATGTGCGTAATTTTAAGTTCAAGTTTCAACTTTTATTAATAAATTCTTTTAAAGTTGTGTCCTTGTTCACACCGGGAATCCTATATTTCATTTTATTTATATAGAGCAGCTCTTTTTCATCTCTCTCTCTCTCTCGTGTTTTTTATTTTAAAGCACTAAAAACATTTCACACAGCAGACTACACGAAGAATACCAAACACAAATGTAGCCAAGTGCATTTGTAGCTAAAAAGTCAGCTACTTAATTATTTTTGGAGCCGAAATGGCTCTACCGAAATTAACCAAATCAAATTTTAAATTTATTATTAGGTCAAAAGACCTTTAGTTGTTTTTGCCTAGTCTTTCAGTATGTCTATATGCCGCCGACATTTCGCTGATAATACTCAGCTCGTCAGTAGACTCGAAAAACCTTGTTGAAAATAATGTTCAAACATTTACTTCATATTCTATTATTTCAATTGAAATAATGAGAATTTAAAAAATATTTAAGGATATTTACTTTTCATACAACGAGCTATCATTGGTTGCTACGCTTTGTATATTTGAAAGTATCAAAAAGTAAACATTTTAAATTTTAAGTGCTTAAATAGGGACTGATAAAAGCAAGTTAGTAGATACAACAAATAAATATATATTCCAACCATTTATTACTCCATAGTGTTATGTAAAATTATTTCACTGTAATGTTGAAATTGCATTAACTTTTACTATTCGTATGCTGGCTGCTCATTTGCATTCAATATATAAGAACAATAACATGCAAAAGCAGCTTTAATAATATAATAAAGAAAAATACAGATGCAGATACAAATGTATGTGACTTGTGTTGTTCAAAGGATTTTAGAGCTGCAACGTTCTATGCTTTTCAATACGATATTTATTGAATTATTTTATATGTACTTAAAATGTTATACGAGAAAAACTTTGATGCATAATAACAAATAACGACAATACCAACATATTTATATACATAGAAAGCAATTGTCAGGTGATGAGCAACTGATATATTGAGAAAAGTAGTGAAATATAGCCTGGTGGTAAATTTTCAGGATTAGAAATCAATTTGCCAAATGGTTCTATAAAATAATATAAAACTTTCATTTAAATGGTTGCAATTTTAGATGCTGCCTTGTTCTCTGAATGAGTAACTGGGGCTTTGCTTTATATTCAATAAATATTTGTATTTTATTCAGCCTGTACATGCGAAAATGGTATGAAAGCAAAATCAGGATTTTCAGTTGACTGAAAAGTGATGAGAATGGATTTTAACCTGACTCTCTGTCTTATCTCGGAGGCAGTTTGTTATGTTGTTTGAAAGTTTGTGCTCTTCGCCCTATTTTTGAAAACAAAAATGTTTTTCTTACATGTAAGTACGCTATGCTCCAAACGTTGATAGAATTATTATTAAATACTGTTAATATAGCAGGCAACACGAACAGGGTAGCTGCCCAAATCTGTAGCAAAAACTTCAGCCACATAATCGTATTAGAAGCGGCCACTACCGTCATCAAAACCACTCAAATCAAATATTTAAAATTTTTTACATAATCGTTCACACAAATTGCTCCAAAATAATTTTTTATTAAATTACAATTACTAAACTGTACTGTTGCCAAGAAAAAAATTATAATAATAAAATTAGGTCTAAATTGGGCGCAGCTACAAGGGTAAAGATATGGTGTATCCACGACCTCATCGAAATGATAGTTTTCATAAGAAAGTATGTAAATTATTTTTGGCAGGTGGTAGTCGGTAGCTGCTGTGCAGAATTTGTTTAATAGTTAACATTTTAAGGGGATGCCTTGAATTCTTAGCATGTTAATAAAAACGAATCAACCGACATTGTTCTCCTATAAATTGCCCAACTTTGCTTATCAATTTGCCAAAATGTATCACTGCTAGCAATTCTAGAAGCTGGCTTTTTTTAGCAACAAAAATTTGTAAATTTTTGTTTCGTTTACACCAAAGTTTTTGTCCATCTTCCTACACCAGAAGGTTGGTGAAGGTTAAACATTAACAAGAAAAATAATTGAATTTAGTTCACAGTTTTAGAGTTTTGTGCTAGCATTTCGCTATGCATATTGTTAAATTATGATTTGACATAATTTTATCTAAAGTTTTAGCATTTCATTCACAACATTCCATTGAATTATAAGGCATTCACTTTAGCAGCAGCCAGCGGAGATATATGTACATACATTTATAAAACATAATTTCAAAACAAGAGAAATAAAAAGAAATCGCATTCGGGCTTATGAAATCATTACGAAGGGAGTACAGGAAGCAATTTCTTCGCAAGTTGCTGCATTAAAAAGAAAATCTTAAAAGGATGAGGATTTAAATAGGAAACGTGCTTGTGACAAACTCTGACAAGAAGCCATTCTACATACAATTATTTATGTAAATGTTTGCTGTGAATGAGCAAAGACAACGTAAAAATGTTTTAAGAAATTAAAATTTACTCACGTGAGAAAGAAAAATACAAGAAAGAATCAAAAGTCTGTAACTAGATGGCTTTGCAGAAAAGCTATGCAAATTTAAGCAAAAAGATACGCCCAGTGTTTATTTGGTATAACGTATTTTCTTTGTTTTTTTTTTATTTGTGTGGATAAAAAGAAACAAATATTTAAATTAAAAATGTTAATACAAGGCAAATTGTATAATTATTATAACTTGACAAAGATATATTTAATAAATTTCGCTGACGTTGTAAAATTAATTAAGTTTTACAAATTATTAGTTGTGAAAGCCAGTTGTAATGCTATTCCGGCAGGGCCGCAACAAAGCAAAATTACATCTAGGTAATGCCAATTAGTGAGTGCAAAAGTATTAGATGTACTGCCTGGCTCACGATGTCACTCGATATCGATCGCTCGCCCAAACACGTTGGAAACAACAACAAATTTTTAAATTTGTCCCGTATTTTTCTTATAGAATTATCGTTACTTTCCATAGTCACAACTCAGCAGCAAATGGTAATACATAGAAACATTAAAAGCTGTTGGAAGCAGCACGTTGCTTTCATGCAAGGCAAATGCATCTAAAAGGTCTGCTCAAATACATTACAGTGAAGCGTTGCCTTTCTAATTCTACAAGTGTAATGCGAGAGAATAATGCGCAATCGGACAACAATTTTTGTTGGAAGCATACCATTTATTAGTTAGAAAGGAATTTCACCTGTTGATTTTATTTTCGATGTATAAAACAACCATGAAAAAGAATCAGTTTTTCATAGGTATGAATTTAGATGCTTAATGCCGAGCAAAGTTTCATTTTTGTTACGCGTTTGCAAGAAAAGCCAGCTTATTTTCAATTTGCAAACGAATCCTACAAGTATTTATATCTGCTGTCTCAAAATCTACACTAAAGTCTACATTTACACTTAAGAACACTCAACATAACTTTGTTATTTGCATAAAATATATGTATGTATTGTAGTAAGTGAACATGCACACGTACCTCTTCATTTAGTTTCCAGCTCATCACATACATTTACATATATAACAGCGGCTTTTTTTTCAGATTTTTGCTTTATAGCTGCTTTGCTTAAATGCACACAAACACACACACACACAATTACGCTGATACATTTTTTTTTCTATATTGCCTTGAGACACTTAAGCTCGGTCTGCTAATGGCTGCTAATTAATTTGCTCTTTATCACACAGAGACACAATTACCATTAAACAGCACAATTAACTTTCACCACACTAACTACATGCACATGCATATTCTAACTACAACATTTAATTAATTTTATTTGATTTTACAACACAAATTTTACTTTTTATTAGCACAATTTTTCTAGAATCTACGAATTTAATATCTCGGCGTCTGTCAACTAACTAAAGCCGAAAAGCATTACAAAGTTGCTCTTTCCTGTATTGTTAGATAAATTATGTATGTATTAAAAAGGAAGGAAAGATGCAACTCTTAATTATCTGCATTATCTGAAAGCTTAAACTCCAGCTGAAACCCAGTTAGCAAAGCTTGCAACCGTTCACACAACTGATGAAAGTGGCAGCAAGCAATTAAAAGCTTTTAAACGTTTTCACTAATGCTAGATCTTAATGTTATTTTTAATAGTAGGTGTGTTCATTTACTTTACTAGTAAAAATTAGTAACGAGGGAGTAGCAAGAAATTTTCCCAAATTATTCTCAAATATGTGAAAAGTAAAAGTTTGTAAAGTTAAAGTAGTTGTGTTGTGATGTATTAACACACGAGTACTTAACAATTTGTTTTATATTCGGAAAAATTTTTATAAGGCTCTGAAATCTTAATCGATGAACAAAACAAATAAGATTGTCACGTATATACGTATTAAAGTGTATATTTTCCCATACACATAAATATATCAATAACCTAGCTGATATATTTGCTGATGTAGGGATGCAGTTAGTTAATTCGGAAATGTATTTGCAAATAGATAATGTACAAATACAAGCGCCATACGTGCAAAGGTAAGTTTTATTTAATGATTTTATTCTCAATTGGAGAGATTATAATTTATAAGCCATGCAAATTGTTTGCTAATATGTTTCAAAATATATAAAAATATATATTTATTATTAAGCTGGTACATAAGTACTTATAACATTTATAACACTAAGTAAGCATACTACGTATGTACACCTTCTGATACAGATGCTTTATGCCGTTTTTTGTTTAATCAAGTGCTTTAGAGATCTTATTTTAAGGCTATTTATCCTAATTAAAGCCAAATTCTGTTATCTAATCTTCTAAATACTTTTATGCATCTAAAAATTCTAAGACTTCAAAAAGATTACAATAATTTTTATTTTAGCACAAAAGTTAGTAAAATTTTACTAGTTAAAACTTGTAAAACTTTTCAAGCATTAAACACATTCGAGACAGCAGACTACACGAACACCGTGCCTTGGCTACATTTGGTGCCAAAAAGTCAGCGACATAATTATTTTGGAAGCGGCAGCTACTATCATCAAAATCACTTAAAAATACAATTTTTTAACGAAATCATATCTATTATTCGCATATAAACTTAATTCAAACAAATATTGCTCCAAAATAATCATTTACATAACTTTTTTTATGAAATCAAAATCACTAATTTGTGTTGCCGCAAAAAATAAATAGAATTAGATCTAAATTGACGTCAGCTACAAAGGTGGTCAAGATGTAGATACGCCCTTTTCGAAATTGCAGCTCCCATAAGAACGCGTGTAAATTATTTTGACAGATTGCAGTCGGTGCTGTGTCGAATGTATTTAGTGCTTCAGTCTCCCAATTTTACGCTCATTTGATGCTCTCTCAATACTAATAGTTACTAATTTTGATTTAATGAACGCCAGATAAAATGGAGTTGAAATCGTCAAATTTGGGAGATGAAATCGTGTAAAAGGTATAACAAATTATAATAAAATCGCCAGCAAGTAAAATAGCTTCTTTTTGATATTTTGTTGTGGCAAAGTATAACAAACAAATCAATTCACGGTATATTTGTGTGCAGTTGTATCAATAAAAATTTTATTAATAGGTATGTATGTAATTTGCTAACTTACCGAAAGGCAAGTGTTATCTTTAAGCAGTCGTATTGCATTTCCATTGGAATCTAAGAATGTACTATGAAGAAAGTATACTTATGCATACATACATATTATGTACTAAAGAAACTCACATTTTTCTGAAAATATATTAACATTATTATCTAAAGAGAGGGTATAACAAACCTTTTATTATATATTTCCTTAGTTAGTTGTTATGTTCACACAAATTGTTCAAACCAAGCGAAACGAAATTTTCACGACTTCCAAATCTTTGTATTAAAAAGTCGATTAAAATGTCTTCTATATCCGAAAAATACGACACCGGAAGTGATTAGAAATAGCATTGAAGTCATTTATTTCATCATAACAAACATATCATTGATTATATTTTGTTTAATTCAGTCATTTTATATATGAGACAATTTTCATTAAATTCTCGCACTAAAGCATGATCTCACGTAGATTAAAAAAAAGCTGACTTAATCAACTTATAGGTTTAAAAATATATTTATTACTTATATTCCTGCATAAATTACTTAAGAAATAGTGGTTAAATGTAAGGTAAGGTTAATACAAAGATGCTTAGAAAGAATTGAAAGTGTGATATGTTAAAATCGTCAAAACCAAACATTTAATCGTCAAATCGTCATATGCAATTTTCAGCTACCAAAATCGTCAATATAACGATAAATCGTCAAATATGGCATTTATGATTGTCCATTATTTGTAAAAACTTATAGTAAATGAACACAACTAATATGTAACAGCATATTTCTTTTTATATATATTCAGTTTTCGTGTAAAGCTCAGCACAATTTCATAATAATTGTAATATTTCAATACTATGTAGTTTAAAGTTTAAAAGCTTTATCATACCAAAAGCACAAATGCACACATGCATACATACGTATATTGGTGTATAAGCTAAAAAGGTGAATGGCTTTGCTAATTGGTTACCAATTTAAATGCGAACTTTCGATCATATGTTTTTTTTATCTGAGTGGTACATTTCCTTCCTATTAAATGAACTACAGGTAATTAATTGCAACCTTGCTGTACTTTCTGTTAATTTAGGGCTGCTTCAAAAGGCAGTCATTCTACTACAATAAATACAACATTAAAAAATGTGTTGTTGTATTATATTGGCAACAGCAAAGAAGTGTCAAAATTTGCCGCAATTTGTTTACGTATGCGAAGGTGGTAGGTAAAAGTTTGTTATGATTATAAGAGATACCCGCGCCGACTAATTTAATCAGCAACGGCGGCGGTTTGTAAGAATATCGTCAATATCGATCAAAATCAGCTTAAAAGCTGAAAAACATTAACATTGTTCACTGGTAAATATTGTTAATAAAGTGAGAAAATTATGTCTGAGCTAAATAACATTACCAATAAGTTTTGTCTAAGCTTATTTTTAAGTTTAGTAATTATAATAATAAAAACAAAAATCACAAAAACTTGCAAACAGTAGATCTTTGAAATATAACGCAATAAAACAAAATTGTTCGATATTAAATCATTTGTATTTAATTCTTTTGGTAGTCGGTAGCTTGCAATGCCGAATGTGTAATACTTTAAGCTGTTAAAATTTCAACGGCAGCTGCTGTACAAAATATCGGTCTTCTTTGCTCAGCTGACTTAAGTCATTCTGGGCGCAGGTATTCATGTATTGAAAACAACAGACACTTGTTTTATTAAAACTAACGATTTACTGGGCTAGTAAAAATTAATTGTGACTAATTTAGTCAATGTTATTAAAGAAGTAATTATATACTTACATACATACCTGAGTTTGTTTTATGTTTACGACAGAAAGCGTCTTTTTCTGTATTATAATTGTGAAAATAAAACATTCAGTGAAACAAATGGCATTCTTTATCAAAATAGGGTTAAGTTAAACAAAAGGCGTATTAGTCAGTATGTCTTGTTAAGATACCCGTCGACATGTTTGCGTGTATGAGAGATGTGCTTTAGACGAGATTTGTTCGTGACTTGTGTAAGATTCCATTGCATATAATAAAAGGTAAGCATGTAATCCGGTGGAAATATTAAAGCAGCATTAGATATTTCTTTGTAAATTGCTTTAGTATTATGCTGTAGAACCAGAATGGAATCTGATGAGAAAAAAGCTGTGAAATAAAATATTAGAAATGACGCAATGCACTAGAATTGCTCAAATATTTGTGACAAAATTATGGCAATCCTTTCTGTGGTATAAGTTTACAACGTTCTGAGGTGGTATATACAAGAGGATTGTATTGCAATAAGATCAATTATTTATTTCGATAGCTGTTTAATTCTATCGTTTTTATTTTCTTTATTTTGTACAGAAAATAAAAACGATAGAAAATTTCTGATGATGCTAACAAATTGTTAGCGAAATATCGAGAAAATTAAATAATTTAAAAAGATCTTAAGTCCGAACAATTTTAATCTATTAATTAAAAGATCAAATAAACTATACATTAAAAATGTATTTTATATAATGTACGTACTTACATTCTAATATTTTGGTTTTAACGAATCAGGTGTAATTGCTAAGAGTAGTAAACCAATCAGCTCGTTCCTCTGTAAGACATTTCAAAATTTTAAGATGTGCAAAGTAGTAGTGTAATAAATAAAAATTACCTGGTAGAGAAGACTATCTTTTTGCATCCTTCATAAAATATTACATTTGTAATTTTTATAATTTTCTTTTTTTTATTAACATTAATAAAGAAGTCGATTGAGCGGTGCTCTATGCATGCCAGAATTACTCTGCAGGGTACTATTATTTCTGTATAATCAGTGTAATTGTTTTACACCGATCTGTAAGATTGTTGTGTTGTCAACCTGCTGTTGAAATTCAGCCATAACGAAATGATCCCGCTGTTTTGATTAATTTTAATTATTTTATATGAAAAGCAGTATTTACATAATAAAAACAAAACTTTAAGTGAAACAAGCTACTGTAGAAGTAAAAGTGCCATGGAGGTACCCATACAATGCAATAAAATATTTAAAGATGCTTTGAAATAAATTTCTTTCATTCAGTTATTTACTAAACTGTTATAAAATCATAAAGCCATAATTGATTTTCGAATACAGTTTGATATTTTTGACGTTTATTTTTTATGATAAAATCTTGAAAATAAACTCTGCACGTTTGTTAAATGTTTTTTATATGAATTTATTATTTGCAGTGAATGTTTTATTTGTTTATTTATAAATTTTGTTGAACTGGTTTTCCAACTCATTTCATTGAATAAAAGCTCCTATAAAAAAATAAATGTATTAAAAACTGAAAGCTATTCATGGGATGAAAACGTACATATTTGTTTTTCGAAAGCGAAAAGCAAATACATACTTACTTACATGCGTATATTTTGAGAACAGCAGAAGCTTGAATTATATAAATACGTACATACATACATATATGTATGTATGTAAGTTAACGATTTCAAAATTTAAAACGATTTGAATGAAAGCTTAAAAACATTAAGCATTTTCGACATAAAAGCTACCGACCGTTCTTATGTTAGAAATTATTTTGATGAAGGCGTGGCTAGACGGCATCTTGGTTACTTGTAGCAGCCGTCAATTTAGATTTAATTATTTATTTCATTGGCAACAAAACAGATTAGTGATTTCAATTTAGTAAACCAAAACAAATTCTATTGTAAAGTAAAATTTGTGTGAATAATAAATACAATTATATACTACAAAAATTTTGAAAAGTTGCTTCTTTAAAATTTTATTGATGTAGCTGATGCTTCTTAAACATTTATGTAGCCGACTGGCCTGCTACAAATGTCGCCAAGTTACGGTGTTCCTGTAGCCTGCTGTGTCGAATGTGTCTAAGTTAAAAACCAGCTAAGTTTTGTTGGTTGCATTGCACTGTGGGTCAATTTTAAATTTCCTATTACTTCCACATGAACAAACAATAACGTACACTACCTTAAGTTATGTTCTTTTCTGATTTTCTTACTTTTTTACTTTATTTTTTTATTTATGTTTTCTTAATAATAAAAACAAAATATATTTCATAAACACAATACAATGTGGAAGAAAATGTCGCTACGTTGCTTCATTTATGGTTAAGGAAAATGTTCTTCATTTAGTAAATTGATGCCTCTGCATCAAAACAAGCACATTACTTTCTTTTCAGTAATTTTATTTATAAGCCCCTGTAAGAGCTGCCCACAGGATTATTATATTCTTATTATAACCAGAGGCATTGTTTTGACGTTGGGTGATTAAAATGATAAGCAATAAAGCTATAACTTGCAAAAGGATCGCACAAAGAAACTGAATTTTGTCTATGGACACTTTTCAATTACAAAGATTTCAATGGTGTCCTTAGGTGATTAAGCCAGTTGTAATAGATTGGTTATGGCAACTGTTACTGATTCCTCTAATCACCATTTTCTGCTTTTAATTCTTCAAAGTTTTTAATTTGCCATTTACTATTTGAATATAAACGTGATGTTTTATTGAGCTCTAGATTCCTCCACTGATTTAGATTGTGAATGATTGGCAAAGATTAAAATTCTGTGGGACATTAAGCGAATACAATTATTGTTTACATTGCTTGTATACAACCAGTGCAAATGGCCCTTTGAGGGTTTGAGGAACGTATTTTTTAAGTGAATTATATTCTCTATTTTCTAAGCGCTACTCGATGACATTATTTATTTTCTTAAATTTATTTGTTCTTATTGTATTGGATAACTTCTGAGTATAAACAAATGTTAACGAATCCGGTTAATAACAACTACTTAAGATAGGTAAGAAGGCGATAACTTTGCTGTCATTTACTTACATTTGTGTAAATTTTTTATCTGATCAATATAACTCTTTAAAAATTTCAATATTATAGAGAAACAAAAAATATTTAATTTCAAACTTTAACTTATAAAATTTCCAACTTTATTCAATAAGAGACCTGCACAATGCACTTGTATTTGAAAAGCATTTAACGTCACTCAAATGCCACTTAACTTTTGAGAATAACAGACGGTACCCACACACACGCGCATACAAGCATACTAACTTGCACTTGAGCATATTTTTAAGCCTAAAAACAAAACATGCATATAAAAAAAGCCTACAACAAATAAACAATGATATCAACACAGAACTGCAACAAAAACTTGCAACAGATACACAAACCACTTCACAAACACTTCTGGGTTAACTGTGAAAATGCTGGAGTATGAAAATGGTATTTGTATTTTTTTTTTTTTATATAAATAAATAAATAAGAGGTAAAACTAAATGGAAAAGTACACAAGGTGTTAGGGAATTGCTTGTAACCCAAATTTACATTTTTACGGAAATTGAAGAAAGCAGAGATAAAAGTTACCGGCAGCTGTGAGGCAGTCAGAGACTACGATAACATATTGAATTTAGCGGTGTAAGTTATATGAGCTCTAGTTGGGCCTCAGATGTAGATCAGTCATTACAGGGGCTAGAAATTTTTGCTGTCATAGGCTGTTACTTAGGAAAATTAAAGGCGGGCATGGAGAGTTAAGCAGCCGTATATTATAGCCAAACAGCTGCTGCTTCGCAAACTGCTGGGTTGTCAGCTGATTGTACTGCCACCCGATTAACAAGCAAAGCAATCAAAATATTCTTAAAAACATCCTGGGGAAACTATCTCATAGTGCATGGCTAATATGTGAACCCCTATTCAATAGCTTGGCACTGACGATGGAGAAGATGGACACACATTAATTCACATTAGACATTATTTGTTTTGAGATAACATAGATTGTGCTATTTAAAGTGGGCAATATTTACGCCTCATAGCTACAAACAACACTAATAATTTGAAAGCTTGTATGGACGAAAACTATACAAAAACCAAAAAAATAATAACTTCTATAGTTAAATCTAAGCATATTCCTATTACTATGGAGTAAATTTTCTAAGATTGTGTCACACTACTTAAACGCTTTATGCAGCTATCATATTATTCTTATGTGGAATCAAACTATGTTCAAAAGTCGATTTATATAATTTTTTAATAAACAAATACTAAACTGCAAATTTTTTGGTTGCCTGCAAAACACCCAGAGCTACGGCAGGAATCGAAACTCAGCCACTGAAACGCTCATCCCATTAAAAATCACATTCAGATATAAACAAGCTATATTCAAGATGGACTTGTAGTAACTATATTATTATCAAATCCAATCATTATAAAGCAATCAGAGGTCCATGATGATTTTAAGGTCCATTCTGATTGTTTGTGAACTTTGCTTATTTTCACCGATGCAGATTACAAAAAGAAACAAAACCATATAGCTTAGCTATAAAAAGAAAAATCTTTGTATAAATATAATATTGTCAAAGACAGCTGACTGCAACAGCAATAAAAATAAGCTGGGTAGACATGTTTAAATGGTGGACATTACATTACAACTTATAAGTTGCCGAGTTAAGTTTACCTTATTTATTATGCCTTGGGCTTGTTGTCCAATATAGTTTTCCTACATATTTCGTCCAAAAGCCCTCTTAAATTTAAAATGCTCGTAAAAGTCTTGAACATTAGATTAACATCTTTATGTTTTATTATTTCATAAATTGTGCTGTATGGTGTTTAATTAAAAAATATCTAGTCACTGCATTCTGTGCGTCTTTTAATAAATGTCTCGTTTTGTATTATTTATATTTTTGCTTGAAAACGAGTTAATTAAGGTGAAACTTTGCAAACAAATTAAAGTTTGTGAACAGAAAGATAAAGTTATAATAGAAATATTTTAGGTTGATATTTACTATGCCGTCTTGCAGCAAAAATAATTAAAGGCTTAAGAAAGCAACATGTTGTTGAGCTGCACAATGGCACTGTGTGAAAGTGTGAAGTGAGTTTGTAGTTTCTAAATGGCAAATTTAATTTAAATAAAATTCTATATAATAATAAAAAAGATGTCATTGAATTGAAGTTGAATCCATACATATTTCACGAAAGCGGATGTCATGTACCTAAACCGCTTGCACATCGATCTTGTAAATACCCTTAAAGACGTTTACTGTTCTGTTTCCTCCCCTACGTATAATTCATAATTTGTCACAATTTTTCACGCCTTTGAGGAACCACCATCTGCCATGCAGTACCTCGAGTTCATCTTTAACTACTCGTTGGGGCAAGTTACGCAAAAACGCAAAATAATTTTGTCTTGAAATAATTATTTGTTTTGTTTTAATGCTAAAAAGCTACCTCTAATTTGTATACTATTGCTCTCAGCTAGAAATGACCCTAACTCGTAACAACCTCAAAAGATACCAACGATATAATTTAATTTTTCTTACTTGTCTTACTCGTTTATTATGAGCTTTGTACAGTTATGAATATATATATGAACTGTAGTAGATGTATGTATATATCTCCTGGGAATATGTACTTATTGCAATATAATCTTTGATATTGTATGTCATTTTTAAAATATTTATGACATTGTTATTAGAAATAGCATAACGACATTCATTCATTCACTTCATCTTTTGCATTATGAGGGTAATATTTTGCGTAATAATTGATTTTTCTTTATCCTTTAAGCTTTTGTAAACTCAGCGTACGTAAATATCCATGAGCAGACACATATTTTTTTTTATCTCTACCATTTAAAGAAAAAAATTTGTCTAAAAAGGACAATGGAAAACTGACAAATGTTTCTATAGAAATTGCTAATTAAGCAAATGTGATGTTATTCGTACTTTATTCCCAGTCTGTTGTTATGTCTTGGTTCTATGCAAACAAATATGTATATACTGTGTAATTTGTAAGCCAAATTTTATACAAATGACTGATTTCTTATTTACTTATAGTGCAGCATCTTTGCTTATAAATAGGTTCGTTCTTTGTTCTGACACATACATTTATCCACATCTTAATTTTTGTTTTTATATGTCAATTTTCTTTTTATAATTTATCCAGTGCCAGGAATTTATAAATTAATAGAATGCTTATGTAAATACAGGGTTAAAAAAGTAGCTAATCTTTATCCTTTTTACTTTTCTTCAATAAAAGTAACTCTTAGAAGATATCTTCCCTACCACTAAATAGGTTAAAATTTACAGCCAGCCAAATGCCTCTGATATAAGAATATGTATGTATGTATGTATGTATGTATATGTACATATGTATTATATTGGCTCTGGTAAGTTCAGATTGTGGCGCTTAGTTGAAATTGCGAGAAAAAGCGTTTAAATTTTGATGCTGAGATTATGAAGTAGAGTGCTGGTGAATTTACTACTTTTCGTTGCTGAGTGATACTCAATACGTTTCTCGTTTGAGTACTCAATACTTTTAACGGATTTTTAAATATTTTCTTTTTATACATGAACATATGTATGTGTATCTGTATATGCATTGTTTTTTTTTAACAAAAGAAATATCTATTAGGTTAACTTTTTCGCGTTAGCAAAATAGTTAGAAATTTAAAAATTTTGCATTTTAATTTGCTCTATTTTAAACTTTTTGCATAAACAATAATTTTTTTTTTGTATTTTCCTTTAATTTGAGAGCTGATGTTTTTATAAAGTGTTGCAGTGTATGTACATATATATTTTTATTTTGGTTGACGATTTATTGATCATACGTACTGCGTGCCTCTGAGATGAACGGCAACAGTGGCCACGAAGAAAGAGCGTGTGTTTATACACAGATTTTAATAAATCAGCCTTTTAAATAAATTAAAAAAAAATTATTTGCAAATTTATATTTTTACCTATTTTCTAAAATCAAAAGAATTTTGTTTTTACTGTTTTCTTATTAACTCCAAAACTATATATTTTGACGTACTACGTTTTTAAGTTATGATGTGAGATTTGGATCGACCTTGCAAAATGTCCTATTTTGGAAAAAAATTAATTTACCATAGAATTTGAAAATTTTAAAACTTTTCGTATTTATATAAAATACATCAAAAGAAAAAATATAAACTCTCGGACATTTGTCAGAAAATGTGTATGCAAATTTGAAACCACCATAAAACCGGTGGTATGACATTTCCTATTACAACCCTTAAATTCGATTCACATTTGGATTAGATAGATTAAGCAAGTTCAAATATAAATTAGAAAGCTTATAATTTATCAAAAGTTGCATTTTGCAGTATAAAATACATTTATGTGTAAAACTACTAGATGTATGTATGTTTTCAAAATTAAATTTTTAAATTTAAGTAAATGCTATTAGAGCGAATCACATTGATTTTGAGTAAAATCGGAAAATATTGGCCAGTTAACAAAACCACAGTATGAATCCACTACTCCAACATCACATTTTAGTATTCCTTTTGTTTGTTCCATAATTATAAAGCGAGTTTTTATTGAATATGAAAATGTCATCTTCATATAAACAAGTTTTAATAATATTGTCAAAGAAAATGCTAACAACAAAGCTGGAAAATTCTTGCAATTGATATAGAAGTCTATGTGAAAGCATGAGCATAATAAGTTTATTTATTTTCTTTGGTAAGAAAAATTTACGATACATGTGCAATCCATTTAATTCATTCACCTTTATATTTTCACTTTGACATGTCGAAACACATATCACTTGCCCTTCCCTACTATACACTGACATTTAATTGTTCTTATTAAATATGAGAATTTTATGGCTTGCATAGATTTCATTTTCTGCTTTTCAATGAAGATGTGTATTCAAAAAAATATATAAAACAATTCTAGCCGCGCGTACATTTTCTTTTCATCAGTACGACACCTCTTATGTAAATACTGTAACACATGTTGCTGACATTTAACGTTCTGAATAATATATGTATGTAAGAATATACATATGTATGACTTTTATGTCATGTCATATGAAGAGAAATGTATGCAGTACATGAATAACAAATTAATGTGTTGAAATAAATGACCAGCCAACAAACCGGTTGACCATTCAGCCATCCAACCATCGCCCATCCGGTTAATTATTCAGACATTTGCTTAACGTTTGTTTGATGGCAGACAATATTCACTGAGAAAACTCCTTTACGAAATAGCCAGAATCATCATAATATTATTAGTTTTGTATGAATGCATATATTGAGGTTGCATGAGTGAATGCCATACCACATTACACCAGTTTGCTTAAATGTAACATTTGATTGTGTATTACTCGTGCACATATAAATGTATGATTATATTTTGCTTGTTGGTGTATGTAACAGAGGCGCAAAATTAAGTGTACATTTTTAGAAATAACTTTTACTAAAAAAAGACATTTTAAGTGATGGAAGTCAATTTTGTTTGTTAATTAGTAAATATAATAACAGCCAAGCAGCTGTTGTCAGTGTTGCAACCGATATTGATATACCGGCGATACTTCTGCTTTTCAATATATCGATATCGACGGTGTTTTAGTGTCGAAACGCCTATACTTTTATATTTTCCTGCAGAGTTCTTTGAACAACATATTAAATTTTAACTACCAACCTCAATTTGTCCGAAAATCTTGATTTTCTTTTGTTCATTATGCATGCGATGACTCAGTTTAGCGATATAAAAGTTGGTACAATTGTCCTTCTTTTAGCATGATAAACTAATATCCAAAGCCCTCTCTAACATTTTGAAAGTTTTACAGAGAAGCATAAAATATTCTTTTTATTCGATTCGAATGCGAGAGCATATACCAGTCTTTTTTCGCACAAAGTACCAGAAGAGGCTTGAAATTAATTGAAAATTTCACAAAATTCTATTAAGCTGCAACTTATACAGCCAATCCTTTAAAGAGTAAAAGGTGTAATAATAATAAAAGACATATTTATTCAGCTCTTGTATGTAAGGAAAGGATTTTGTTTTCACATTCAATCGAGTGCTCGACTTTCCAGACACAACAGTGCACCAATTCCCATGCTTGTTATCGTTTGTTTTCTAAAAACGAAAATGTACAATTTATTACAAATAAAAAAAAATCAATAGTTCCTTATAAAGAAAAGAAAAATAAATTTGTATGTAAATGAAGCACTCTGGCATTAATTCCATTTTACTTTTTCAGTTTCAAACTTTTTATCAAGACAATCTTTAAATTGAGAAATTGCTTTTACGTGCATGCACTTAAATACACATGTTTTTACAAATGTATGTATATATGTATACGCTATTTGTCTACCACACAAATGCTGATTTTATTTTATCCCAGTAAAGGTAAACAACAAATTATTAAAATTAAAAATATATTTATTTCCACGGCTTTAAAACTGTCAAACAAACATCGTTTAGCAGTTACAAACCAAAAACTGTTGTAAAATATATGAAGCATTTGCAAAAGGAATATTTATCTAGAGGATACCAGTACATATGTATGTATAGCGTGGTAATATTAAAATTATGAATTTTAATCATTTTCTATGAAAGGATTTTGAGAAAAAATGTAGGCGCTACCGATAGCAAACATACTTTTATGGAAAAAAAAATCAAAAGAAAATAAATATAAAAATAAAATTAAACATCTTGTACATGTTTTATTAATATTTAATAAACATATATTAAACCAAAATACCTTTAAAGTCGTTTTCATTCTGGCTTATCAGCCGCCTCTATTTCACCGACATTTCGTCGATGCTACTCAGCGCAAAATATCGAAACGTTTACCTCATATTTTATTTTTCATGTAAACACATGGAAATTGACAAATATTCAAATATATGTATGTACATATATTTTAAACACAGAAAATAACGTTTTTGTATTGCTTTTGTTTTACTTTTCTAGCCAACCTTCAGTTAGATAATAACGCTTGTGGTCTTTAAATTAAATTAGCTCTGATAGCAATTAATTAAACAATTTTTGAAGGTTAAACAAATTTCTTATTTCAACAAAACTTCACAACTATTTTATTTCGATTATTGAGCTGGTGGTAAGAATAATGGACTTTTTAGATTATTAAAAAAGATATTATTTATTTATTTATGTGTGAACTACACTTATTTTCTAAATTGCTGGCCACTACCAAACTGAATACAACTTGACGGGAAGAAATGGCTGACATATTTCTAAATTCAGTGCTTCATAGTAATAAAAGTATCAATCTTTTTTCCTTTGTCTAGAAATCAATTACTTTTGGTAAACAATTCTTTGGAATTGTTTATTAATTTATTATATTGATCAAAACCAAAAAAAGCATATGAACTTCCTAGAGGTCAATACATTTGTTAATTGGTAAACAATTCTGGAAGAAAAATTTTATTGAGGGTGCACTGAAAAATAAGGTGGCACTTGTTTATGTTGATTCTAAAAGAAATTGAAAAGTTGCTATTGTGTAAAGCTCAAGTCTCTTAAAACCTTTATTTCTTAACCAAAAGCAAATAATTTTGGCAAATTAATGCCACGCAATCACAATTATACACGCAAAGATCTGTAATATATTTTAAAATACGTTTGCGGGCTTAATATTATGTTTGCTATAACGATCTACAATGTTATCATAAGCAACTCGTTGTTACATTTTGATCAGTACGTTGCTGTCATTTATGAAAATTTCAATATGATTGAAGTACTTTTACCATTAACATTATTTTTACTCGATTGTGGGTCAAATTTTCAAATTTTCTTTTAAATGAAATTTCAATGTGGTTGGGACCAGCTATAGAGCAAAATCAATTTCATATATCATATATATAACTTTCTTTCTGCCTCCCAAAACTGGAGATTTCAGGTTTATTGCAGTTCTTCGTTAGTCGGTCTAACTAAATTTCAATATAAAACCAATAATGTAGCATTAAGGCAGCACAACAAAAGCAGCGATGAAAGTCGGAGGTGGTTAATAAATTAAATGAGTAAAGAACTTTAATCAAAGGCTCAAATCGTGGAGTAGTATAAACCTCACTGAAGAAAGAAGTACATATTTATATGAAACAGATTATCGTAGAGGATTTGAAATAGTTAACTGTATACCGCCTAATACATCATAAGGCATAAATTTCTTGCCAATAAAAAAATTTAATTTAACTTAAGCTTTTAAATTACTTAAATTGAAAACAAATTAAAAATTCTATTTGTTTTATATCCTTTTTGTTTTAGTTAAGGGCAGCAATTGAATATTCATAATGTGCCATTAAATTTATGTACAACACTGTGCCCTTTCCAAAACTTGTGTGTATTTGTATAATGCCACAAGCATTTACTATGTAGTCAGTCCTGTAGTTTGACATTACTATGATGTGACCTGATAAAATCAAAGTATTTAGTTTATTTTTATTTATGCCAATTCTTGGCACATCCGTTTGAGCTTTGCAAAACTAATTACGAGAAAATAACTCATGTAATTGCCTGAAGTATAAACAAAATATTTTCCATCAACCGTTTTGCAAATAACTAACTCGACTACAAATATTTGCTCTTCTTTTATTTTACTTTTTACTCGTGTCGTTGTTGCAACATTATAACCCTTAAAACCAATTAATTTTCGTTTGTATTTGTAAATAGCATTTTACTGAGATAGATACATATTTTGTTCTATACTTTTGTTTATTTTCCAGGTATTTGGTATAATAGTGAAAATCGTGATTGGGTTCGTATTGCTGGCCGATAGTACCCAGTACACCCTGTCAAAGGGTTGAGACATACTTCATTACGTAAACCGTCGCTATCGAGCACAGGCAACAGCAGTCACATCAACGCTTGCCCAGCACCACCACCTACACCACACTCTGTTTGCAATACCGTCACCAATACTATCACAGCTACATCAACAGCAACAACAGCCGGAGCTCTAACTAGTACTGACATTACAAATACAACATCATCGACATCAGGCTTATCATTAACGAATTCCCACATTAATCAAGAGCAAATAAATTATTTTGAATTTCCACCAAAAGCTTCATTGCTCGTACAATCTCCTCTTACATCTCTGTCTGCACCATCTCTGGCCAACATAACAACAGCCGTTCCTTCAGCAGCTACAACTGCATCACATACCTGTTCATACATCATTTGTCGCTGGCGCAACAGGCTGTATATCTGCAAATAATTCACCAAAATACATTTATCATTATCAACACCTTCCCATCACTCTTCGCAATTCATACATACACAACAGCACGGCCATCAGCATTCACATACACGCCATCGTCAAGAGGTGCAGCAACAATTGCATTATATATCGCCGCTATTACAATCGCCACCACCACAACCCCAACTTTTGTCGACGCCATCCACTCCAACTCCCGAATCAGTTGCCTACACCAGTGCCATGGGCCGTAGAGAGATTAAACGTTCAAACACAAGTGGATCAACCAGCAAATCCTACGACAGTGGCAGTGGTAAGTACAAATATATACACACACACGCACATACATGTACATACGTATGTCAATACTGGCAATTTTACCTGTTGGTTTTAGAGATGTATTCGTTGGCTGTACCTTTTTGCTAAATATTGTGATTGATAGTCTTTCATTAAGTAGTAGTTTGAAATAGCAGAAAACAGTTGTTCCTGGCGATATGCATGCATATCTTCAGTTCAAACAAAAAAGGCCATAACTAATCAAAACTTCAAACGTGATATATAAATACACTCAAACAAAACACTGTGTCATAGTAGGGAGCCAAAAATAAATGCCAAACATTAAACATTAAGCTGTTTAAAAAAAAGAAGCCCCAATAAAGATGCGATGAATATGAAAGCACTGGGTTGATTCGCATAAATTTACACATACATGCACGCACATACAATTAAACACTTAATTTGGTTGCCTGTATTGTTTGCAATATTTTAGAGTTAACCAAACTGTTGGTGGAAATTCGCATTAATGAAGACACACTCAACGATGAATAAGACAGATATTTTGTAATTTCAAAAGCACTTAATCGCTTTTTCACTATAATGTGTTTCAAACGACAGTGTTATTAATGCATATCACGTCCTTTAAAGACATAATCACACACATACACTGATGCAAATAAAATCTACAAAATTATTTGTGAAGGCCAGTGGGAAGCTGATAATGTGATTGATTGAATTGGTTTGCTGAAAGGTGTAAATAATATTTGACTTGTTTATTTATAGAGTGATGAAGTGAATTATAACATATTCTCTGAAAATTCAACCCAAAGCAATTTTGCGATAGACAAAATGGCTTACATGTGCATGCGTTCTTGTGTGTTTATGCAGAATAATACCGAAGCAGAACGCTAGAATTCCATTTAAGCTGTATTAATGTCTTACTCAGGCTGACCTCAAGTAATTCGAAACAATTGAAACGTTTAAGTGTTTTATTGAATCTTTACCAGTAACATTAAGATACAAAGATATTAAGAAGCTCCATACAACATCAATTCCAATATATTCTAAAATCATTTAGAATTCGCCATGAATTATTCATTTCTTTTGTCCATATTTTCCCAAATAATCCCTATAGTAGACGTTTTATTTTAATTGCAATCGCTTAATCGATTTTAATCCTCATATGCAGAAAAATTTGCATTCTTTGATGTAGAAATAAAAATAAAAACATTTACTGAGCTCACAAGACACCTGGTATGCGTGTATCCAATATATTTTTCCTGAAAAATGTCATATAAAATTTTAATAGTTACTCTTATACACTTACATTTAACAAGTTGTATTGGTCTCCATGCTATCAATGAATGCAATGTGAACGGCAATTATTGAGGAGAAGATTAAAAGTGCAAAAAATTTATATTAACTACAACTTTCACTAAAAAAAAAAACTCTAAATAGTTTCCTTTTTAGGGTTTCGTACTCAAGAGTGAACCCTATTACTGAGACTACGCAGGTTTTTTTCGAAATGGTAAGAGCTGAAATTTTCACAGCATGTTGTTATACTATGCCACTACAACATTAACAAACGGTGTCCCCGTAATGGGTGTCCCTACATAACGCTAGCTGAGAGCTGAGATTTTCACTAAAGCAACGATTAATGGGTTTAACAAAACATGCATTTTACAGGCATTTGTGACAACAGCAATCTTTGTTGGACTAGAAAGTTAAATGCAAATCAATCACAGTAATTTGGAGAAATAATTTTAGGTTAGGTTTAGTAAGCAGGTCGTTATTAGAAAAGGGGGAAAAGATGCCCAGCTTAGGTTGGTTTATTTCATTTGGTCTCTTTGTGGTAGCTCGAAATGTTAAAACAGAGAAGAAAAGAAAGAGTTAAAATAGAAAAAACAGGAAAGTCAGGAAATATGGGGTGGGCTAGATTAGCATCAGTATTCCTGTGCACATTCGGCTGAGCCCAACCACCTGCTGTATGCACATTACAAAGGAGATTAGTTCATTGTAAATAATCCAGATAAGTGATTAAAAGTCCTTCGACGTAAAAATCTGATACAAAGGCCCTCCAAAGTTCAACAATTACCAAAATGCAAAACAGTTTCCTCCTCTTCCTCGTTCTGAGAGCTTCTATATAAATCATTGTAAGGAAATCTCAATAGTCTAACACGGTTCCCAAGGCTGCGGTAGCCGCTGATGATCGACACAACCATCCTCAAATGTGACATGTTAAAATAAATTAAAAAACTTGTTATAAAGGGCGTAGAGGTTTAATATATACCTCACAAATGGTGTCCATAATATTTTCTATAAATTTGCCGAAAACAACGTGCGCCAGCATAGCGTTTGAAAAAATGTTATTTATCTTGCTACATATGATTTATTTAAATAAATACTTTTGACCATCAAAATGTTGAAAAATTCATGCAAGTGTTGTGTTTTTATTGGTTGTCGACGATCGAGAAAACTCGTGTAAATTAAGAAAAGTTAAAACCATCTGCACAGATGACGAAATTACATTTCATGTAAACCCAAATTGTGTTGTCTCTTTTACACATATCCAGCGTTTAGCAAAGCATCAATGTCAGTGTCCGCTGAAATGCACTGAAGTAGTTTTATTTCTGTTGTACTTTGTGCCATTTGGCGAGCCTAAATGGACTCCATACTCTGTGTTACTTTGCAAATTAATTAGCTAAAACCGCTTGCATTTGGTTCTTTTAGTTATTATTGCATAAGTATTTTATAGTTTTCCCATAAACAATTAACATTACGTTTACAATGATATGGTCAAGTATTTAAATACATGCATTTGTACACTTACACTATAAACTGCAAATTCAAAACTTATGTACATGCAACGTCATTTCCTGTTTGACTCAACCACCTGTGCTACTAAGCTTTAGTTGACCACAATTCATTTTACCACATGGTGCAGTAAACATCAACAATAAATTTCAACAACTGCTTAAGCACTTAAATTCAGGACTAATAATAAACATAATAAAGCGTAATCGTAGCTGAACCGGCTAGAATAGGTTTTAAAAGTATAACAATTGGACTTGTTGTGTCACTCACAGGTAAAATTGCATTCCAATCTTGTGTTAAGAATATTATCGTGCAAATAAAAGTAAACCTAGGTGATTTAAATATGGAAATCTTTAAAAAAATCATGCTTGAAATAACATCCATTTATAAATTTGTTTAAAGAAGCTATCCACTATGAGTTTATAATAGTTATGCGTCGCCTTTTTTAACTGACATAAACGCACTGACAGATAGAGTTGGCAAAATGAGCACCTTGTTAACGTATAAAAATCAGCTGCAGAATTTAGTGAAAAGAACTGGATGATATTTTAGAGATCTTTAAATTTTGGGTTTAGAAGAAAATCCATAAATATAAAGAAGAAAAACAACACATAAAAAATCTATTGACAATTGTCAAAGTGCTCAACGTACGTCAAAAGTTAAAAGTTGGCCAACTTTTATACCTGCGTTGAAGGAGACGTACTGGCATGTGACAACGCTCGTAACAAAACATAAATTTTAACTTAGCTGTCAATTAAAAAGGTGACGGATAACGGATTCTATGCGTCCCAGCCTTAAGAAATAAATGATTTTAAAAGCGTGTGAGACACATTTTCTTCAGATTATGTTATTTTTACTAGAATTCGGTATGAACTAGCTGAAAACATCAATTTTCAAAAATTTTGACTTATACACTATCAAAATAAAGTGCTCAAATAAGCAACTTATAGGAAATTACCCAACTTGTATCACAAACATGTATTTTGAAGATAAATTTGAAAGCCTCAAAACTTAATGTTGCTCTTACACAATTAAGTGCAAATTCCTTTACAATCGTAAAACACTCTCGTACCTCATTTGTCGAAAAAATCATATATGCTAAAAAATGTATGATTTTGTTAAGTCTGTCCGATTTGCAAAATTTTATAGACATTTTCATTATGTTTGTTTTGGATTGTGTTGAGTTTTGTTTTGGTAAGCCAACGTAGTCATAAGCAAAACCAAACCTTTAAAATGTCATCTGATTCAAAATGATTAAATTAATACCATCGAAGAATAAATGGTATATATACATACATATATGTTTTTGTATCTTTTTTTATAAAAGTGTGACACCAGCATTGATGTTTTGATGTTTTATAAGGATGACAGATTTTCATCAGATTATTCTGTAAATTAGCCATTCGATTGCGTAGAATACACTATAACACGGCAACAGAGCTAGCAAACTGTTGATAATACCTTCGGTAGTATTCATTTCATTTAACTTTTATATAACTATTGATAATTTTTTTTTGAACCCGAAAGATTCGTTTTAAAAGCAGACTACCAAATTGGTTTTTACTCATCAACCTGAATATTTAAAGTAGAAAATTCCCTTTTAGAAGTAAATTGATTATAGTACTTAAGCTGGTGAGTATTATTGTTAATTGAACAACATGTTTTCAGAAGTAGCAAAATGTGTTTTGCAGCGTATACAACATATATACTCTAGTTACTTCGTCAGCATCCGTTATAAAATTTTGCAAGTCTCGTATATTATTTCGGATATAGAAACTCGCTTACAATCAAAAATATTGCATTGCTATTATTTCAACCATTAGAATTCATATTGCAAAAAATTAAAATTAAGTAAATTAAGTTCTTTTGCAAAAATGAATTTTCAAAAATTTATTTAAACTTTTAATACAATAACCAAAAATATTATTTATAAAATTGTGACTGTACAATTTTCTTAAGAAGTGCTTAAGTGCAAAAAAAAAAAGAAAAAAAATTAATTACAAAGTTGAAAATTCGGGTTAGATATCACTTTTGTATTAAAAATTATTAAATAAATAGTGGAAAATTGGAAGCGTGTGATAAGATTCGATTAAGTACTAAAGCTCAGTTTATTATTTTTGGCAAATTTTGTAAATTTCGAAGCAAATTTCAGAACTCCATGTTATCATTTGTCACACTTGCAAGGCAGCACTGAATGGAACTGGAAATATTTGAGTAATTTCCAAAACATTGCAAAAATGCAAAAATTTAATATAAATAGTAAATTTTTAACATATGTATGTATATAAATTTAATTTCTTAACAAATAAAAAAAAAAGTAATGGGGAAAAATTATTAAAATTAAGTGTAGAGTGTTTGGCTTTAATTGTATTGCTTGTGTTAGTTGTAATAGTCTGCAAAAATATTTACTAAATTATTCTCTTGTACGGTCAGCACAAGGATTTAAGTCCCAAAAGGTCCATAGCAACTAATTACGTTCAAAGTTAATTGTAACTTATCTCTGTATTACGACTGGAACAACAATTTACAATAGCCTGACATCAATAACTGGGAAGCGGCGAGTTGAGTTGCCGGTGGCTGGGGTCTTGCTGTTGCTGCGACTGCTGGAGCTCTAGCTGGGCGAAAGAAGATGATTGTCCCTGAGGATCTGTGATAAATAAATTTTTATTAAAAATTTCGCCAGTGCTATGATGTATAAGTTTATAACTTAGTTATTACTCATAAAACTAAAGTCGAAATTTTCTGGTCGGATCACGAAAGATGGATTCTGTTTGTGGCTGTCTGGTTGCTTGTGGTCGGCGGTTAAATATTGGTGTTCTGATGGTCGTAGACGCTGATTGTTGAGGATCTGCTTAAAATAACATGAGCACGTTTAGGTTAATTAAATTGAAAAAATTAAAAAAAAAAACGAAACCACTAGTTCCCATTTGTCTCTAATTTAAGCAAATTCACTCACAAACATAAACTAAAATGTCTTTGTGTATAAACGGGCCTAAACTCCACGAAAAGAAAACAAAGAAAACCTACATTAAATTTTGAAGAAGCTTGTCAAATAATAAATAAAAAATTTTAAAAGGAATTCTTATTTGTTCTTTCTGCTTGACTGTATGAAATTTGTTTAAAACTTTTTACTTATGTGCAGTTTCCATATCACAAGCCAGTGGCTTGTCAAGAAACTTTATATGAAAAGAATTCAAATATTTGAGTGATTTTCAAAAGCTTTTTTCAGCCAGATGGTTTGTTTGTGTTGTTAATATCATTATGCACCAAATGAAAAAAAATCTGCATTGATA